>VZQC01008120.1:76539-165832 GCA_009823505.1 Rhizomys pruinosus
TCGAAAGGTTATGCCTGGACAAGCTGTCAGCCCATGAAAGAAAACAGCCAGAATTGACTAGAAACCAAGACAACAGCTCCAGAGAAAGTAGACTGTTTTGCTTCTCATCCACCTGTGCCCCTTTTCTAAGCCTAGGGAACAATCTGAGCTGGGGGGGGGGGCGCGGTAGAATGTAAGGGCTGCGATTGGGGTGAATGGTGAAACTACAACAATATAGACTGGACACTCATTTGATCAACTTGATTGAACATACAAGCCCCCCTGCTGGATGGTGGGACCCATGAGCTGTGGGGTTTGGGCACAACTGCTTGCAAATTGGTTTTACATGAAGGATGCTTGTACTCACAAATTATCACTTATTGTTAAAAAAAAGAAAACAAAATAAAACGGAAAAAAAAAACAGAGAAAGATGCAGAAAAGTTACGGCAGAATTCATGATCTGGGATGGGTAGGGGTGGGGTGGGGGGAAGGGAAAGGGATATATGCCTGAACTGAATTGGAAAATGATGTATGAAATACAGAAAGCATCAATAAAAAAATTAAAAAAAGAAAAATATCATAAAAGGAGAGAGAATACTCCATTGCCAGACACATGCTAACCATTTGTGGGTAGGACTCTTCAAACATCTTACCACCCCAAATATATCCAGAGAAATATTAAAGTTGGGCTTGATACTCCTTGATTATGAAGGCTAACTGCCACTTACTCAGGAATATAAAATTTTAGATATATCAAAGAGTAATGGTTCAAAATCCAGTGCTATGGCTTTTTTACTTTCTGCTCCCAATGTAAGAACTAATAGATTCAGGGTCTCGAGAGATGGCAAAGTGGTTAAGAGCACCGACTGCTCTTGCAGAGGCCCCAGGTTCGATTCCCAGCTCCCACATGGAGGCTAAGAACCATCTTTAACTCCAGTTCTTGTGGAATCCGAAGCCCTCTTCTGACCTCCAAGGCATTGCACAACATGAGTGCACCAACCTACATGCAGACAGTATACTCATACACATAAAAAAAATAAATAAAAAATTTTAAAAAGAACTAATAATAGATTCAATTTTAAAAGACTTGTAGGCCATTTCTTGTAAAATTACCAAATATACTATCATGAATCTAATAGAGAAACTGGCTCTAGAGATGGATTTGACCCTCCTATTTCAGATATAGCTCTTTAAATTTCAAAATTTCTCCTGAAAGCTCATTAAATAAGGCAGCCCCCTGACTCAGTGACCAAGTAGAAGACAAAAACAGCTATTTAATAAAAACACTACACCCTTGTGAACAACCAAGGAATATGTTAATAAAAGTTATTATTATTACTTGATATAAATATTTTATGGTAAAACTGCTTAGGGGAACAATCATTAAGTTGTCCCTCCCTAAAAACAATAAGAGGCAAGCCCAACTTGCTGCTTATGCCTGAGGTAACAGTTTCCTACTGCTTTAGAAGTAGTAAAATTTAAAAATCCACTCAAACTTATGGAACCACCTTTAAACTTGCCACACCTTAAAATGGTAATCTGCAAACCAGGTCCCTCCCTAGCCCAAAGATAATAAAGAATTTGATTATTGCCTTAAATGTAATGCATTTTTCAAATTCCTACAAACTTTTGGAAATCCATTTTATAAAATATGTTTACTGATGTTTTCTGTATTTCATACATCATTTCTCAGTCCAATGTATACACATTCCCTTTTCCATGCTACATTAGTCACTTTTCTGTTGCTGTGATATAACCACCATGACCAAGGGAACTTATAAAAGGAAGAGTTTTTATTATTTGAGCTTACGATTGATGGTTCCAGGGAATCAAGAGTCCACTGTGGCAGGAAAGCATTGCAGCCAGGGCTGGAGCAGAGAGCCAAGGCTCACATCCTCCAACAAGCACAGGAAGTCGAGAAAGAGAGAGAGAGAGAGAGAGAGAGAGAGAGAGAGAGAGAGAGAGAGAGAGAGAGAGACTGGAGACTGGCAAGTCTTCTTAAACTCACTAAGCCCGCCCCCAGTTTCATACTTCCTCCAGCATGGCCACACCTTTTAAGATCTCTCAAAACAGTGCCACCAACTGGAGACAAATGTCTGAATACTTAAAGCCTATGGGGGTCATTCTCATCCAAACCACCATACATGCCCCCCACCCCAGATCATGCATTCAGTCATACATGTCTTGCATCTTTTTCTCAGTCTTTTTAAAGTTTTTCTCTGCAGAAGTTCATTGTTTTGGCCAAAAGTTCACTGTTTCAGTCAGTTCTTTGACCCAGTCCTTTTGTATTGCTTTTTCCTTTTTTGTATTGTTTTTGTATCCCATTTGTATTGCTCCAAAATTTGCCTATATAAACGTCACATATATACCAAAATTATGACCTCTGAAAATAACCTGTATGTTTACTCCAAAATATGTTTGGGAATTCACACTTTTCCCATTAATTTTATATTACTCTAAACTATGAATACATACCCTCCACCCATATACTGCAATTGCAAAGTCTGAAAATAAGTGATGTTAATTCTAGAGCCTGTTAAGGGATTCACATTATAACAGCACAAGTGCTTTTATATATAATTAACGTTGCTCAGCTTGCCTTTCAACTAGGGATTTGGTGCTAACATCCCCAAATGAGGGATACTATTCATCATTTTTTAAAATATTGGCTGTGGGTTTCCTGTAACGGCTTTAATTACATTGAGGAATGAATGTTTTATAGAATTCTGCTATGAAACTCTCTGAATTTTGTTATTTCTTCCTGTCTGTTGCATTTAGGGTTCATCTGTTGTTCCCTCTCAAGTGCTTTTACCTGCAGTATTAGATCGTTCACTTGTGCTCTTTCTGTTTTTCTAATGTAGGCACCCAGGGCTATAAACTTCCCTCTTAGGATTGCTTTTAAGTTTTCCCATAGGTTTTGTTGTGTTGTATTGTCATTGTCATTCAGTTACAGGAATGCTTTTATTTCTTTCTTTGTTTCTTCCTTTACCCGTTCATTATTCAATGGTGTGCTGTTTAGTGTCCATGTGTTCTTGTAGGTAGTAGGACTTATCCTGGTGTTGATGTTGAGCTTTATTGCATTGTGGTCTGATAGAATGCATGAAATTATTTCAATGCTTTTTGTATTTGTGGAGGCTTCTTCTGTGTCCCAGTATGTGGTCGATTTTGGAGAATGTTCTGTGGGATGTTGAATAGAAAGTGTATTCTCTGGTATTGGGGTGGAATATTCTGTAGAAGCCTATGAGGTCCATTTGGTGTATCATATCGTTCACTTCAGATATCTCTCTGTTTATTCTTTGTCCTGTTGACCTGTGCAAAGGACTCAGTGGGGTATTGAAATCTCCTACTATGAGTGTACTAAGGTTAGGTGTGACTTGTGGTTCTGGAGAATTGTCTTTATAAAGTTTGGTGCACCAGAGTTTGGTGCATATATATTCATAATTGTGAAATCTCCTTGGTGAATTGTTCCTTTGATAAAAATGTAATGGCCTTCTTTGTCTCTTCTGATTTCTTTTACTTTGAAGTCTATTTTGTCTGATATTAAAAGAGCAACACTGCTTTCTTTTTGGTACCATTCGCTTGGAATATTTTTTTCCATCCTTTCACTTTAAGGAGGTGCCTGTCCTTGAAAGTAAGATGTGTTTCTTGTAGACAGCACATCTATGGGTTCTGTTTCCTAGTCCACGCTCCCAGTCTATGTATTTTGATTGAGGAATTTAGTCCATTAACATTTAAGGTTATGACTGATAGGTTTGTGTTGCTTCCTTTTGCCTTATTATCCATTTGTAGTTTTCATTTAAGTTTTTGCTTCTGCAGTTATGCTTTTATTGATTTCTCTTTCTAGGTGCCTGGGGATGGTTGCTCCTTTCTTCTGTCCTTTGAATTGCTTCAAGTATTCTCTGAAGAGTTGGTTTTCCGGACATGTATTCTTTCATCTTGTTTATGTCATGGAAGGTTTTTCTCTCTCCTTAAACTATAATCAACATTTTTGCTGGGTATAGTAACCTGGGTTGGCATCTATTGTCCTTTAACATTGGGAATGCTTTGCTCCACGTTCTTCTTGCTTTCATAGTTTGCACTGAGAAGTCAGTTGTAATTCTGATAGGTTTCCCCTTTATAGGTCACTTGTTTTTCTCTTGTGGCTTTAAGGATTTTGTCTTTGTTTTGGGTGTCTAGCATTTTAACTATGATGTGGCATGGAGAGTTTGTTTTCTGATCTTGTCTGTTTGTAGTTCTATGTGCTTCTTGTATTTGTATTGGTTTGTCGTTTTTTAGTTTGGGGAAATTTTCATCTATTATTCTGTTGAAGATCTGATCAATAGCATTCTCATGGGATTCTTCTCCTTCCTCTATTCCTACGATGGGGAAGTTTGATCTTTTCATAGTGTCCCACAGTTCCTGGTTGTTCCACTTTTGTGTATTTTTAAATTTTTCATAATCTTTGAGGTTTTTATTTGTTCTGTGTTATCTTCCATGTCTGATATTCTTTGTTCTGCTTCCTCCATTCTACTTCTGAGGCTTTTTCCATTCCTTTCCCTTTGATTGGATGAGCGTTTGATTTCCTTTTTCATTCCTCTTCTGATTTCTTTAGTATTTCTATTTCCTTTTTGAGCTTCTCAATCTCTTCCTGTAGCTCTTTGCTTTGCTGGTTGGTTTCCTTATCTTTTTCAGCATGGGATCTTTTCAACGTTTCCACTTCCTTCTGGTGTTTGTCATTCTCTCTCTCTAGGTACTTCTTGAGTTCTTCATTCTCTTTTCTTAATTCTTTGACTTGCTCTTTATACTCCTGTCCTTCTTTAAGTATGTTCACAATTGTGCTTCTGATATCTGTGTCCTAGGCCAGCCCCAGGAGGATCCCACTGTAGGGATCTTACACAGGATTGGTAGAGCTTAGTGTGGGATTATATGATTGTTCTTTTATGATCTGTGTACTGGGTTATGTCTAGGGAGATCTCATTGTAGGAATCTTCTATAGGGTTGTTAGAGTTTGGTGTGGAATTATTCTGCACTTTTCCCATGTTGTTCTTTCATTGTATTTTTGGCATATGTGTTTGTTTTTTGTTTGTATTCTGATGTGAATCTCAAATGTTTCTTCACTGTTTTGAATTCTTGCTTTGCTTGCTTCCTTCAGATGTCTTCATTGTTTTTTCCTTGTTTACGGAGTGTTGACTTGTCTAGGTTTCAAGCTTTCAAATTTTGAAATATATTGGAAAGTCCAGCTCATGCTTCCCTTTCTGTTCTGAAGGCTCTCCAAACACTGGGTAGGTAACAACTGGGTCAGTATCCTTCTGAGTGCTGTGCTCTCTTTGCTCCATGTCAACCAGTTCCTCTAGGTTGGTTGTGGGGCTTGGTTTTCCAGGACTGGAATTATGTCAGGTTCACTATTTCTTTTATTGCCTTGCACCTCAGAATCACTACTGTAGTCCCACTTGGACACTCAGTCTACAATTCCAGTTGGTGAGAGAGAGGGAGGTGAGTTGCTCCCTTAACCCACATGCCCAGTACCCTCTGCTCCAGCTGGTCCAGTTGAAGCCTGCAATCCCTATGCACCCAAGACGTCTAGTGGCAACAGGCTGACCTGTGTTCTGGCTAGCTGGGTAACTTCATCCCCACTGTTCCACAAGCCAATAATAAAATAATCCACCTGGCTGAAGTACCTGGAGTATATCCTGTGCTGCGGCTGTCCTGATGAAGTTTCCAATCTCTGCACCCTAATCCACTAGTGGCAATAGTCTCACATGTGTTCTGGCTGGGTGGGTAACTTTGACCCTATAGCTACACAAGCCAATAATCCAATAATCAGCCCTGCTGCAGTACCCGGCCTATACCCTGTGCTCCAGGTGGTTCAGTCAAAGTTCCCAATCTGTATGCAACTGAGTCCCCTACTGGCAACGGGCCAATAATCCAATATGCCAAAATTAACACCAGGATGAACCCTATTATCTACAAGAACACAAGGAGACTAAACAACACACTCCTGAATAATGAATGGGTCAAGAAAGAAATAAAGAAAGAAATAAAAGCTTTCCTAGAACTAAATGAAAATTTCAATACAACACAACAAAACCTATGGGGTACTTTAAAAGCAGGCCTAAGAGGGAAATATATAGCCCTGGGTCCCTACAAAAAAACACAGGAAGAGCACAAATAAATGATCTAACACTGCAGCTAAAAACACTTGAGAGACAACAACAAACAAACTCTAAACCCAACAGAGAAGAAGAAATAACAAAAATAAGATCAGAAATAAATGAAATAGAAACAAAGAAAAAATTCAAAAACTCAAGAAATCCAAAAGATAGTTCTTTGAAAGAATAAACAAGATAGACAGACCTCTAGCCCAGACAATCAAAAGAAAGAAAGAACAACTCCAAACCAATAGAATTCATGATGAAAAAGGAAATATCACAACAGACAATGAAAAGATCCAGACAATCATAGAGGAATACTTCAAAAACATATATGCTAAAAAATTTGAAAACCTAAGTGAAATGGATGAAATCCTGGGAATCACCAAAACTTAACCAAGAAGAGAATGACAGCTTAAACAGACCCATAATACATATACAAGAAATTTGTGAAAATCTAATAAGAAACTTCCCGGCTAAAAAAAAAGCCCAGGCCCAGATGGTTTCATAGCAAAATTCTACAGAACATTTAAGGAGCACTTACAATCATTATTATTCAAATGACTCAGAAGGATACAAGCAGAGTGAAATTTCCCAAATTCACTCTATGAAGCCAGCATCATTCTAATACCAAAATCAGGCAAAGATACAACTAAAAAGAAAACTATAGACCCATCTCATTAATGAACACAGATGCAAAATTTCTCAACAAAATACTTGCAAACTTCATACAAGCCCATATCAAAAATGAAAAAAAAATGGATTCATACCAGAAATGCAGGGACAGTTCAACATAAGAAAATCAGTAAATATCATAAAACACATAAATGGACTGAAAGAAAAAAAAAAAAAACATGATCATCTCCCCTGTTGTAAAAAATCCTTTGACAAAATCCAGCATCCCTTCATGCTTAAAGTCCTAGAGGGAATTGAATTAGAGGGATCATTCCTCAATGTAATCAAAGCCATATACAACAAACCCATAGCCAACATCATCCTAAATGGAGAAAAGTTAGAAGCATCCCCCTTAAAGTAAGGAACTCAGCAAGGCTTCCCTCTGTCACCACTCCTCTTCAATATAGTGCTTGAAACACTTGCTAGGGCAATAAAGTATGAAAAGGAAATTAAAGGAGTACTATTTGGGAAAGAGGAAGTCAAACTATCCCTGTTTGTATATATATGATAATTTAACTAAGGGATGCTAAGAACTCTACCACAAAACTCCTAGAAACGATTAAGAGTTTCAGTAAAATGGCGGGATACAAAATTAACCTAGAAATATTAGTATTCTTACACCAACAAGCAATTGGAGAAGGAATACAATGAGACCTTCCCACTCACAATAGCCTCAAAAACAATAAATACCAAGGAATCAACCTAACCAAAGACACCAAAGATCTCTACAACAAAAATTTTAAACCCTTGAAAAAGGAGATTGAAGAAGACATCTGAAGATTGAAAGATCTCCCATGCTCATGGATTGTGAAAATTAGTATCGTAAAAATGTCCATTCTACCCAAATTAATATATAAGTTCAATGCAAACCCAATTAAAATCCTGAAGAGTTTCTTCACAGGGTTGGAAAAAAATTCTTAATTTCATATGGAAAAACAAAAGTCCCCGAATAGCCAAAGCAACCCTGAGCAAAAAGAGCAATACAGTGGCAGGGGGACCTCTATAACAGATTTCAAACTATACTACAGGCTATAGTCATAAAATAGCCTGGTACTGACACAAAAATAGACCTGTAGAACAATGGAAAAAAAACTGAAGATCCAAACTTGAGCACATACAATTTCAGCCACCTCATGTTTAGCAAAGTGTCCAAAAAGACTCAATGGAGGAAAGACAGCATCTTCAGCAAATGGTATTGGCAAAACTGAATCACCACTTGTAGAAGAATAAAATTAAACCCCTACCTCTCACCCTGTAAAAATATCAAATTCAAATGGATCAAAGACCTCAACATATAACCTGAAACTCTGAAGGTGATAGAAGAAAACGTTGGCAGCAAGCTTACAAGACATAGGCATAGGAAAAGACTTTCTAAATAAAACAGCAGCTGCACAGGAAGTAAGGTCAACAATTTACAAGTGAGACCTCATTAAACTGAAAAGCTTCTGTCCAGCAAAAGAAACAATCAGGGAAGTGAAGAGAAAACTCACATAGGGGGAGGAAACCTTCACCAATGATACATCTGACAGAGCATTAACTTCCAGAATATACAAACTACTCAAAAAACAAAGAACTAAGAAAATAAATGACTCACCCAAAAGATGGAGTAAAGAGCTGAACAGAGATTTCTCAAGTGAGAAACTGGAGATGTCTGAGAAGCATCTTATAAACTTTTCAACATTGCTAATAATTAAAGAAATGCAAATTAAAACCACTGGAAGATAGCATTTCACTCCAATAAGACTCACTAGGATCAAGAAATTCGATGATACTAAATGCTGGAGATGTTGTGGAGAAAGGAGAACACTAAGCCACTGCTGGTGGGAATGTAAACTCATGCAACCAATATGGAAAGCAGTGTGGAGAACACCTAAAAGACTCAAAATGAGCTTACCACCTGACCCAGTCTACCACTTTTGGGTATATACCCACAAAACACATCCTTCTTCAGAGATACATACACAGCCATATTTATTGCAGCTGTCTTCACAATAGTAAAGAGCTGGAACCAACCCAAGTGCCCCTCAACCAAAACGAGTGGATAGAGAAAATGTGGCAAATCTACACAATGGAGGTCTATGCAGTGGTAAAGACAATATAATGAAATTTGCAAGTAAATGGATGGAACTAGCAGATATCATGTTAAGTGAAGTAACACAGTCCCAGAAAAACAAATGAGGAATGGTATCTCTCATCTGTGGATAATAGCAGCAAGTACCTAGATGTAAGGCAAACTGAGCAACATTAATATTATATTCCTCATGATCTGAAAGCAACTGTGCTCTTATATTGTGAATCCCTAAACAGATTCTAGAATTAACCTACCATTTATTTTCAGACTTTGGAATTTTGGTACATGAGTGGAGGGTATGTATGTATATTTTAGAGTAATATAAAATCAAAATGGAGGGCTGGAGAGATAGCCTAGCGGTTAAGAGCACCGATGCTCTTGCAGAGGACCCGGGTTCGATCCCCAGCACCCACATGGCGGCTAAGAACCGTCTGTAACTCCAATTCCAGGAGAACTCCAGTTCCAGGGGAATCCGAGACCCTCTTCTGACCTCCGCGGCATTGCACGACACGGGTGCACAGACCTGCATGCAGACAGTACATTCATACACATACAAACATAAATAAAATAAAAAATAAAAATTAAATAAATAAAAATAAATAAAAAAAAAATCAAAATGAAAAGTTGTGGGAAATTGTGAATCCTGAACGATGACATAATTTTAGTATATAGGTGATTATATCTATATATATCTATCCTATATATATATTGAAGAAATACATGTTGGAGGAACAACAACAAAAGAATGGGGACAAAATATGACTGAAACATAGAAGTTCTCCTGAAAACAGTAATCATAATCCTCTGCTTAGAAAAAAATCATCTGGGAAGACTCAGAAGATGCAAGATATGTATGGCAGAGTGCACGAACTTGGGTGAGGTGGGGAGCATGGAAAGGGGAATGAGCCTAAATTTGATTGAGAAATGATGCATGATGTATGAAAAAATTTTAACAACAAAAATATATTTAAAAAATCCTCAAAGATTTAATAAAATATATTCTAAGAAAAGAAAAAAAATAGTAGTGACACATTTGAGGCTGGTGAGATAGCTCAGCAGTTAATAGCACTGGCGTTCATGGGGCTGGAGAGATAGCCTAGCAGTTAAGAGCACCCACTGCTCTTGCAGAGGACCTGGGTAAGATCCCCAGCACCCACATGGCGGCTGAGAATAGCCTGTAACTCCAGTTCCAGGAGAACTCCAGTTTCAGGGGAATCTGAGGCCCTCTTCTGACCTCCGCAGCATTGCATGACACGGGTGCACAAACCTGCATGCAGACAGTACATTCATACACATACAAAAATAAATAAAATTTAAAAATAGCACTGGTGTTCTTGCAGAAGACCCAGGTCTAAATCCCAGCACCCACATGGAGGTTAAGCACTGGCTGTCTGTAACTCCAGTTCTGGGGATCTCACCTCTCTTTTGTCCTACTTGAGCACATCACAAAACAGGTGCACTTATACATATGCAGGCATAATACTCATACACATAAAATTTTTAAAAATTAAAACATTTTAAAGAATGATTCATACCAGAGAGGCAGGGATGGTTTGACAAACGTAAATCAATAAATATCATAAACACATAAATGGACTGAAATACAAAAACCACATGATCTCAATTGATGCAGAAAAAGCCTTTGACGAGATCCAGCATCGCTTCATGTTTAAAGTCCTAGAGAGAATAGGACTGAAAGGAACATTCCTCAACATGATCAAAGCCATATATAGCAAACCCACTGCCAACATCATCCTAAATGGAGAAAAATTGGAAACATTTCCCTTAAAGGTGGGAACCCAGCAAGGCTGCCCCTATCGCCTCTCCTCTTCAACATAGTGCTTGAAACACGTGCTAGGGCAATAAGACAAGAGAAGGAAATTAAAGGAGTATTAATCAGAAAAGAAGAAGGTAAGCTATCCCTTTTTGCAGATGATATGATAGTTTACCTAAGGGATGCTAAAAACTCCACAAGAAAACTTCTAGAAATGATTAAGAGCTTTTGTAAAGTGTCAGGCTACAAAATCAACCTAGAAAAATCAGCATCCTTTCTTTACACCAACAATAAACATATGGAGAAGGAATACAAGGAGAACTTCCCATTCATAATAGCCTCAAAAATAATAAGATACCTGGGAACAAACCTAACCAAAGATACCAAAGATCTCTACAACAAAAAATTTAAACCCTTGAACAAGGAGATTGAAAATGACATCAAAAGATTGAAGGACCTTCCATGTTTCATGGATCAGGAAAATTAATATAGTAAAAATGTCCATTTTACCCAAATTGATATAAAGATTCAATGCAATCCCAATCAAAATCCCTATGAGCTTCTTCACAGACTTGGAAAAAATGTTAAATTCATATGGAAAAACAAAAGACCCCAAATAGCTAAAGCAACCTGAGTGAAAAATATAATACAGGGGGATTGCCCTACCAGACTATATTACAGGGCAATAGTCATAAAAACACCCTGGTACTGGCACAAAAACAGACCAGTTGACCAATGGAACAAAATTGAAGATCCAAATTTGAGCTCATACAATTTCAGCTACCTCATATTTGGCAAAAGGGCAAAAAACCTCAATGGAGGAAGGATAGCATCTTCAGCAAATGATGCTGGCAAAATTGGATTACCATCTGTAGAGGAACAAAATTAAACCCATACCTCTCACCATGTACAAAAATCAACTCCAAGGGGATCAAAGATCTCATCGTGAATCCTGAAACCATGAAGGTGATAAAAGAAAAAGTTGGCAACAACCTACAAGACATAAGTGTAGGAGGAGTCTTTCTAAACCAGACAGCAGTCGCACAGGAAGTAAGGTCAACAGTTGACAAGTGGGACCTCATAAAACTCAAAAGCTTCTGTACAGTGAAAGAGACAATCAAGGAGGTGAAGAGAAATCCCACAGAGTGGGAAGAAATCTTTACCAGTTACACATCTGACAGAGCATTAACGTCAAGAATATATAAACTACTCAAAAAACAAAGAAGAAGACAAATGACCTACTCAAAAGATGGAATAAAGAGCTGAACAGAGTCTTCACCAGTTAGGAATTAAAGATGGCTGAGAAACATCTTAAAAAGTGTTCATCATCATTAGTAAATAAGGAAATGCAAATTAAAACCACTCTCAGATATCATCTCACTCCATTACAGCTAGCTAAGTTCAAGAAAACAAGACAACAGATGCTGGAGGGGTTGTGGAGAAAGGGAAACACTCATCCACTGCTAGTGGGAATATAAACTTGTACAACCACTATGGAACGCAGTGTGGAGAGCCATTAAAAGACTTGGAATGAGCTTACCACCTGACCCAATCATACCACACCTGGGTATATACCGCAAAGACTCATACGACCACAAATATATATGCACATCCATGTTAATTGCAGCTCTCTTCACAATAGCAAAGAGCTGGAAACAACCCACGTGGCTCTCAACAGACGAGTGGATGACAAAAATGTGGTACATCTACACAATGGAGTATTATTCAGTGGTAAAGAAAGATCACACTATGAACTTTGCAGGTAAATGGATGGAGCTCGAAGCCATTATGCTGAGTGAGGTGACACAGTCCCAGAAAGAAAAACGGAGAATGGTTTCCCTCATTTGTGGATGCTAACACCAAATCCCTCAGACAAAAGGCAAGCTGAATGAGAGTATGGTTATATTTTTTGTTTCTCTGAAAGCAACTATATTGTTATAATATGAATCTCTCAATGGGCTCTAGAATCCACCCACCAATTATTTTCACACTCTGTAATTACTGTATATGGGTGAAGAGTATGTATCCATATTTTAGAATAATATGAAATTAATGGAGGAAGATGTGAATTCCTAAGCACATAAAAAGACTGAGAGAAGGTTGCAGGACAGTTATGGCAGAATGCATGATCTGTGATGGGATATGGTCGGGTGGGGGAAGGGATAGGGAAATATGCCTGAACAGAAATGAAAATTGATGTGTGAAATACATAAAACATCAATTTAAAAGAAAGAAAAAAATGAATGAGCACACTCCACTGCCCCATGTATAACAGCTAGGAAATCCTCAGGGACTTTCCTTAAAATATTCTTCCAAAGATCTCTACTAAAAATTTTTTAAACCCCTGAAGAAGGAAATTGAAGAAGACATCAAAAGATGAAAAGACCTCCCATGCTCATGGATTGGGAAGATTAGTATGGTAAAAATATCCATTCTACCAAAACTAATATACAGAGTCAACGTGATCCCAATTAAAATCCCCAAGTGTTTCTACACAGGCTTGGGAAAAAAATTCCTTAATTTCATATGGAAAAACAAAAGACCCCAAATAGCCAAAGTAACCCTGAGTGAAAAGAGGAATGGGTGGGATCTTTATAACAGATTTCAAACTATACTACAGGGCCATAGGCATAAAAAAAGCTTGGTACCGGCACAAAAACAGACCTGTTGACCAAGGAAACAAAACTGAAGATCCAAACTTAACCACATACAATTTCAGCAATCTCATATTTCACAAGGTGGCCAAGAAGACACAATAGAGGAAAGACAGCATCTTCAGCAAGTGGTGTTGGCAAAACAAGATCACCACTTGTAGAAGAATAAAGTTAAACCCCTACCTCTCGCCCTGTAAAAAAGTCAATTCCAGATGGATCAAAGACCTCAACATGAAACCCACAACTCTGAAGGTGATAAAAAAAAAAAGTTAGCAGCAGCCTATAGGACATAGGCATAGGAAAAGACTTCCTAAATCAGACAGCAGCTGCAAAAGAATTAAAATTGACAATTGACAAACGGGGCCTCATTAAACTTAAAAGCTTCTAAACATCAAAAGAAACAATCAAGGAAGAGAAAACCCACAGAGTGGGAGGACACCTTCACCTCAGATACATCTGACAAAGCATGGATTTCCAGAATATATAAACTACTCAAAAAACAAAGAAGAAAGAAAACAAATGACCCACTCAATAGATGGAGCAAAGACCTGAACAGAGACTTCACAAGTGAGGAATTAGAGATGGCTGAGAAATGTCTTTAAAAATGTTCAACATCACTAATAATTAAAGAAATGCAAATTAAAACCAGTTTAAGATATCATCTCATTCTGATAAGACTGGCTAGGATCAAGAAAACAAATGATATCAAGTGCTGGAGAGGTTGTGGGGAAAGGGGAACACTCATCCACTGCTTGTGGGAATGTAAACTCATACATCTACTATGGAAAGCAGTGTGGAGAAACTTGGAAGGCTCAAAATGAGCTTACCACCTGACCCAGTCATACCACTACTGGGTATATACCCACAAGACTCATCTTACTGCAGAGATATATGCACAGTCCTGTTTATTGCAGCTCTCTTCACAATAGGAAAGAGTTGGAGCCAACCCAAGTGCCCCTCAACTGAACAGTGGGTAGAGAAAATGTGGTACATCTACACAATGGAGTTCTATTCAGCAGTAAAGAAAGATGACTTCATGAACTTTGCAGATAAATGGATGGAACTAGAAGATATTAAGTTAAGTGAAGTAACACAGTCCCAGAAAAACAAACAGTGAATGGTATCCCTCATCTGTGGATGCCCTAGTGCCAATTACATAGTGGTAAGTGTTTCTTGTGCAGGGCTCCTTGAGCTTTTGTCCAAGTATTTGGGAGTGATGCATATTGGAAAGAACAACAACAACAAAAACAAAAACAACAGAAAAGACTGTGTCAAAGAACTGACTGAAACGGTGAACTTCTGCTTGAAACAGTGAACTTCTGCATTGAGAATTTTGAGAGAGACAGAAAAAGATGAAAAACATCTTTGGCAGAATGCATGAGTTCTTCTGGGGTAGGAGGATAAGGAGGAGGACACAGGTCTAGATTTGATTTGTAATGTAATCTTGTATTTAAAAAAAAAAAAAAAAAAAAAACTCTTCCAGAGTGTGGTTGGTCTAAAAGAGTAGAATTACTGTTTACAAGGAAGCCACAGTTCCAGATCCCTGCCCTACTCCCGCTCTGCTCCCCAAAAAGAAAATTCAGAGGTCGGTAATAGACACAGGAGTTGGGAACTTCGGGTTTGGAAACCTGGAGGCTTGGCTTAGTGTCGGAGGGGCATCTGTGTGATGGGTAAAGGGCACACACTGCCTCTGCTCACTCCTAGTGCAAAAAAAAAAAAAAAAATGTGAGGGTTGCTGCGAATGAGTCCTGGAAGAAGCCAGTGAGGGCTGAGATGGGGGTGGTGGGAACCCGGGCTAATCACCCTTTGGAAATGAGACTCGAGCTTTAGAGTGCAAGGTGCACATTCAGCAGGCACCAAGACCAGAGCTGTAGATGAGAGCGAGATCACCATTGTCACTGGGGTCATCGCCTACAGACACAGACCTGGGCACCAGTGCCAACCCATGCATGCACACTGGAGGTAAGTGAGCACTAACTACTGTAGGGAAGACGCCAGCTCTGCACCAGCATCAGCTCTGTCAGTCGGGTGTTGTGTATTTTTCCATTCTAGCAAACTGAGGAGACAGAGGCAAATGAATCTCTGTAAGACAAAGGCCAGCTAGATCTACATAGCAAGTTCCAGATCAGCTGATTCTGCAGGGAGACCCTGTCTCAAAAAACAAAGTCATTCACTGTGAGGGGAAGCTTGAGGATTTATAGCTCAGCCACAAATCCTATCTGCTTTCAGCCTCTAAAAATGCAGGGACAGTGTGACCTGTCATCATAACTTCCCCACCGTGACGGGCTTTATCTCTTCAAATCGTAAGCCCAGATCAATTTTCCTCCCTTAGCTTGTTTCTTCTCATAGCAAGCTCCTGACTGTAAAAATGAATGCTGAGGATGTAACTTGGTAATAGAATTCTTGCTTAGCATATATAAAGATCTGAGTTTATTACCCAACACCAAACCAAGCAAACTCAGAAACTCAAATGGCAACTTAAATACTCTTCTTTACTAACTGATAACTGATTTACCAACACTTATACAAAACTTTCATATTCATTCTGTCTTCACATTGTTTTTTAATTAAAAAATGCCTCCTCACATCTGAACTTCCACATTCTGACTATGCACTTTCTACTACATATTGAAATTTTATTTTTTTTAATTTTTTAAAAATTTTATTTATTTATTTTTTTATGTGTTTGAATGTATTGTCTGCATGTAGGTCTGTGCACCCGTGTCCTGCAATGCCGCGGAGGTCAGAAGAGGGTGTCGGATTCCCCTGGAACTGGAGTTCTCCTGGAATTGGAGTTACAGACGGTTCTCAGCCGCCATGTGGGTGCTGGGGATCGAAACCGGGTTCTCTGCAAGAGCAGTCGGTGCTTTTAACCGCAAGGCCATCCCTCCAGCACCTGCAATTTTATTTTTAAAAATGTGTTTTAATTGACAGTCACATTATCTGCTCTTGCCATTTGATGAAGCTCTGTCTCCACTGGAAAACGGTCAGTTAAACAATACCCTGGCTCATGGTCATGGTGGTTTAATTTCTTAAGAGGAAAATCATGTGGGAATTTCAGACTGTTCCTAGGAAAGGACTAAATACATTTTCCCCAAATCAATATAGACTTCAGCCTCTTGTACACAAATAAGATGCGGCATGTTTGGAGGATTTCTAAAGTCCAGATCATAAGGGCATAGCCAATAAAGAAATTGTTAAAATATATTTTTAAAATGTCTAGTGATAACTCTGTCTTAATCCCTTTGTCTGCCTACGTAATCTCATAGTCACCATTTAAAGTGAAGGCTCCAGAAAGAAAGATGGAGCATCCAAAAAAGCCATGATAATTAGAATAGTGGGATTTTATTAATGAGTCCCTTCACATGGCAGTTTATTTAGCTTTAAACTATCCTATCATAAACTTAGTCTTTACAAGGAACTATATTTTCTTTTCTCTATTCCCTTCTCTTGTGCTTTATGAGCCACTTTGAATTATAAAAATTAATAAATAATATGGGTGAGGTTTTAAGTCCATAATTAGATACACTGCTTCTACTCAAAACAATAACAATTCCTACAGAGCACAAAGGGGGAAATGGAATGAAAGACAGATATAAGAGGGGAGTGAGGGTATATATGATCAAAATACTTTGTAGACAGGTATGAAATTCTTAAAGAATAAATAAAAATGAATTTTAAAGTATGGATATAAAAATATGGAATCTGGAGAAAAATGGCAGACATAATGGCCTTCAAGGCTAGAAGCAGGCAGCATGGCCTAATATTTTAGGAGCTATGTAATGAAAATTGACAATATCCAAATAGAAGACAAGCACTGAAATCTACCCAAGGCAATAGTGATTAACCCACACTTTCATCGCTTAAGAAGGTTTAACATTTTGAAAGAATAGCAAATACTTAATTAACTTAATGAATAAGTAAATGGAATAAAATAAAAACTGAAAAAGTCATGGCCTGGAAAGATAGTTTAGCAAATAAAGGTACTTGTCTCACAAGCCTGACAAACTACGTTTGATCTCCAGAGTCCACAAGCTTTTTTTATAAGGTCCATATTACAGTATAAACACACACACACACACACACACACACACACACACACGCATGCAAGCAAGCACGCATGCTCACACAAGTGCACTTAATTTTTTTAAACAAGGCTTTGATAGGTTAACCAGGCTGCATTGAATGAAATATTACTAGGAAAGGCCTAAATACATTTTCCATACATGTGCAAGGCTTTGCTTATATATTGTCTTGATTTATACTTTCAAGGAAGGGATTTTAGAGATGGCTCAGTGGTTAAAAGCACTTGCTGATCTTGTAAATGACCAAGATTTGGTCTCAAGCACATATATGACAGCTCCCAACCATGAGAGAATCCATTTCCAGGGGATCCAACACCCTCTTCTGGCCTCCGAGGTAGCAGGTGCACACTGTTGGTGAACATACATATATGCAGGCACTTGCATATAAAATAAAAGTTGTTTCAAAATAACTTTTGGCTCTTTAGATGAAAGAGAAATATAGAGAAAACAAAACAGATTCAAACTAATGCTCCAGCAATTGAATTAATCATCACCATAAATAGGACCATATCTAGGTTCTTTCAACATTCTGTTAAAGCAAGAGACTCAGAAGAATGTGGTAGAGCATACCACTTCAGTAAACTCCCAATAGGAAAATACAAGACCCAAAATTTTCTAAATGAAGAGGAGTAAAGAGAAAATAAAAACTGAAACTAAAAACTTTCACATGATTCCACAGACTGAAATATCAAACTTTCATTGGATTAAAAAAAATTAAATGCTAAGAAAGTTGGTAGCAAGAATAGGAGCTTACTCTAGGAAAAATTTAATATATAGAATATTATGACAAATAGTTCTCAAAAATGGGTCTAGGTTATTTAAAAATAAAGGAATAATTTACCAATTAAAACATCTTGTAAATAGAGTGGATGTAAAACAAAAGAGTCAATGGAAATAACAACCAATGGAAATATACTTGAAATCACAAAAATAATATACATTGCATACGAAGACATTCATATATTGTTATAGTTGAAATCTATGGGAAAGTCAAATGCCAATTTAGAACAATTCATAACTTTTAATATATGGTGGGAGGAAAACAATATAAGTAAGGATTGCTAGAAGTTACTATTGTATCTGAAAATTTATTTGAAAAATATATGGTCTGTTGACATTTTTTTCATTTTTATTGATTTTTTTATTTTCATATAGTATAATTTGATGGTATTTAGACCTCCACTATCCTCAACTCCCCTTATCGCTGCCACCCAATTTAATGCTATATGCATAGCCTATAGAATCTAATTTGCATCCCCAGGTGTCCTTCAGTTCATGTACACCTACTGCAGCCTGGTTAACCTATCAAGAGTCCCATGCTTGAAAGAGTGTGATTCTTCCCCTCCCAGCAGCAATCTGTTGAGACAAATTTCTTAGGTGGAATTGGAGCTTTTGATGTGCTTCCTCTGTCGATGCTGGGATTTTTCTGCTTTGAGCTTGCAGTGAGACTTGTGCATGCTGTCATCATTTCTGTGAATTCATATAAGTAAGCTTCCTGGGTGTCTGGAAAACTGTTTCCTTGTGGTCATCATCCATCTCTGGCTCTTACAATCTTTCTGCCCCTTCATTTCTGCAATGATCTCTGAGCTTTGGGATGGGAGGTGGGGGACAGAAAACTGCTGTAGGTGTCCTATTTGGGGAAATTTTTAATAATTTTATGTATAAATGGAATATTTCATTCTAATGTTGAAATGAAAACAAACATAAATTCATTCCTTCTTAAGCCAAATCCCATGACTCTTAGTAAAACAATAGTTTTTGCAGAAAAACATGAAAATATAAATAAGTAATGAACTTGCAGTACATCCTAAAATTTCTCCTAAGAAACACTCATACCTATAATTCTGAAAATGGTCTTCTAAATCCCAACAATTTTCTTTCCCCCCCCCTTTTTTTTTATTCTTGTGTTCTTTCTTCTTTTTCTCTCTTTTAAGATGGTTCTCAGCCGCCATGTGGGTGCTGGGAATCGAACCTGGGTCCTCTGCAAGAGCAGTCAGCACTCTTAACCACTGAGCCATCTCTCCAGCCCAATCCAAACAATTTTCTACAATTAATACACAAAACGCACAAGCTAGGCAGTACTCTCCATGTTGAAGAGACAGCAGTAACAGACACCTCCTAGTGGAGATTCCCTTATGTAGAAAGAAATAGATAATAAACAAAATTCAAAAATCAGAAACCCGTCAAAAATGATACTCGCTACAGGGAAGAATCAAAGCATTAGTGTTTCAGAGTAAGTTACAATCTAAATAAGATGTTCCACGCAAAACAAATGAAACACAAATCTGAGCTTGTTGTGAAAGTGCTATCAGAGTAAAGATCTGAGACAAGTGAGAGAACAAACGTGCACATCTGCATGGAACACACTCCTTAAAGAAAGCAAACAGATGGCTCAGAATTTGTGCTGGATAGCTTTAATTCTCAACTTAAACACTTGGTTAGAGGGAGACTCAACTGAGAAACAAGTGCCTTTATTGCATTGACCTGTGACCATGTCACTGTGGGTGCCACCCTTGGGTAGGTGGTTCTGTATTGTGTAAGAATATATATGAAAAGGGGCTGGAGAGATGGCCTAGCAGTTAAGAGCGCCGACTGCTCTTACAGAGGACCCGGGTTCGATCCCCAGCACCCACATGGCGGCCGAGAACTGTCTGAAACTCCAATTCCAGGAGAACTCCAGTTCCAGGGGAATCCGACACCCTCTTCTGAACTCCGCGGCATTGCACGACACAGGTGCACAAACTTGCATGCAGACAGTACATTTATACACATACAAAAATAAATAAAATTAAAAAAATTAAATGCATCACATTTCCAGGATAAAAAAAAAAAAAAGAAAATACATGAAGAATGGCTGAGCATGGGTCAGCAGAGGAGGCAGGTAAACAGCATTCCTCCATGGTGTGTGCTCCAGGTTTCTGCCCTGAGTTCCTACCTTTGGCTTCCCTCAGTGATGAACTGCATGAACTAAGCTGTAAGCCAAAAAAAAAAAAAAATCTTTTTCTTCCCAAGTTGTTTTTGTCCAGTGTTTTTTCTCACAGCAATAGAGGGTAACCAGAACAAATGTCAAAAATGACAGTGGACTGGAAATCAGGTCTGTGGGTAAAAGAGTAGGAAATGGTGGCAAGTCAGGCATGGAGCCTTATAGATGAGGGAAGAACCTGCAGTTTTTCTTAGAAGGGAAATCCTATGAGGATTTTGAGCCATGATCTGTCATTTTTTTTAAATCTTACTTTGGCATCTGTGAAGCTAAAACAAAAAAATAAAGAAAATGAGGAGACAAATTGGAAACTGTTATAGTAATTCCATGAGAGATGATGATGTCCTTCAGTCCTGAAAAAAATAGCATTTGGAAATTCTGTAAATGTCTTTAAAAGTCCTGGGAATCATGGAACTTAAAGCCCTCTGTGCTCATTTTGAATCAATGTGTGGCAAATGAAGGGAGAGGGCACCTCAGTAGGGACACACATGATGTTGGCCGCTGTGTGGTTTAGTCTGCTATGTAGAGGTGTACAGTTTATGTATACATGGCTTGGCCAGAGAAAGGTTGGACAAAAGACAAGGACCTATCCTCTTTCTTAACCCAAATGTTTTCAAAGAGTTCTGGAAAGCTACATCTATGTGCCATGAAAGAAAATAGTATTTCAAAATGCTGAGCTACATGATGTTTTCTTCCCATAGCACAATATTTTTCTTATTACTCTTTTGAATGTACTTGTTTGTGTCTGACAAGATAGTAAATGTGCTTGTGTATTTTTATAAAGTGGGTTATATGACTGACAAAAAGTTCTAGAATCTCTATAAAATGGGGAAAATGATTTTCCTGTTGGCTAAAAACATGCCGTACTGACCAAATAGTCTGTCACCTTCTGAAAAGGTCTAAAGAAAACTGTAAGTGTTTGGGAGTTGCTGCTTTTGAGACAAAGATCAAGTCATTGTTTGCTTCCAGTTCTTTTGGCTCATCACTGCAGCAGTAAAAACCAGTAATGACTACTAGAGGAAATGGCTCCTATCAGCTCAGACAATATTAGATTATAAGAAACCTGAGTCAACTACTTGTGGACTTAGACAAAAACATTTTATTAGTTTAAATTTCTAGTTAATGCATTAAATATATAGTATGTAAATGACTGTGAATGGCACTTATTATATTTGGTTTCTGCCACTAACTACTTAATTACAAAGTAATTTCCAAATGAACAACTTATTGAACAATGATTAAGGTTTATTTATATAATTATAAAAGCCTCAAAAATTTTTGTGTACCAATTATTGTAGACTGTCTCAGAGTAGACATTTTAAGAGGGTTTCAGATGCCTGAGATTTTAATAAGTGACTATCACATCCAGATGATGGTCTATTGTTCCCATTAGATCCCCATGCCAGTCATTATGGCTCCCACACAGCAGGGAGGGGAAGGGCTAGCATCCAGTGTGCTTATGAGCCCCATGTAGCCTGCTGCCCACATGCTGTCTAAGGCTAACAAAGAAAATCTTTCTGCCTTGTATTAGGTTTTTAATTGCCTTCTAAACCACTACCTAAAAAACACATACTTAAATGCTACTCTATTTCTGTGCTCATACAAATAGCTTACCACTAAAATGTAAATTGGCATGTCCAAGATTGTGGAATGATCATATTTTAAAAACGTACATGATGTTTTTATTAAGGTTTTGCATATTTCATACAATATTCCTTAATCAAATTTAGGCCCATTCCCCCTTCCATGCCCCCCACCCCACCAGAGCTCATGCATTTGCCGTACATGTTTTTCATCTTTTTCTCAGGCTTTTTTGATTTTTTGAATGCAGAACTTTACTGTTTTGAGCAGAACTTTACTGTTTCAGTCAGTTCATTGACCCAGTCTGTTGTTATTGTTGCTCCTTCCAATGTGAATCACTCCCAAATATGGCTACATACATGGTACACATATACCAAAGTTATGACATCTGAAAATAAACTATAGGTCAATTCCAAAATATGTTCTGAGGTTCACATTTTGACAGTAGAGTTGCATTCAAGTAAAGAAAAAATATTACTTTACATTCCTACATTACATAGAAAGTTGATAGTAACATCGGATGTATTATTTACTTAAAAAAAAGGTATTATTCACTTTGCCTTATAGAGAGAGATTTGGTGCTAAGATCCACAAATGAGGGATAGGATACATCATTTGTTTTTTCTGGGACTGGGTTACTTCACTTAGCATAATGGCTTTGAGCTCTATCCATTTACCTGCAAAGTTCATGATGGCATCTTTCTTTACTGCTGCATAGAATTCCATGGGCTTGAGAGATAGCCTAGCGGTTAAAAGCATGGACTGCTCTTTCAGAGGACCTGGGTTCGATCCCCAGCACCCACATGGCGGCTAAGAACCGTCTGTAACTCCAATTCCAGGAGAACTCCAGTTCCAGGGGAATCTGAGACCCTCTGCTGACCTCCTCGGCATTGCAAGACACTGGTGCACAAACCTACATGCAGACAGTACACTCATACACATACAAAAAAAAAAAATCCATTGTGTAGATGTATCACATTTTCTTTATCCACTCATTGGTGAAAAGACACTTGGGTTGGCTCCAGTTCTTCACTACTGTGAAGAGAGCTGCAATAAACATAGGTGTGTATCTATCTCTGTGACAGGATGAGTCTTGTAGGTATATACCCAGGAGTGGTATGACTGGGTCAGATGGTAGGCTCATGTTCAATCTTTTAAGAGTTCTCCTCGACAGAGCACAAGACTAGCGTGTGCCTTGCTGGGAGAGCAGACTTCACCCGTGTCCTGTAGACTGTCACCTTTCAAAGGAACAGGTGAGCGCTGCCTTCCTGGGGACTCGGTGCACCCCTGTGCCCTGTAGAGGCCTGGTATCACCCGGGACATTCCAACCTCACGTCTCCAGCATGCTACGGGGGCAGGGCTACCTGTGCCCCACAGAGCACAAGACTAGCTTGTGCCCTGCTGGGTGAGCAGATTTCACCCGTGTCCTGCAGCACACCAACCTGCAAAAGACCAGCCTAGGGAAGTGGTGGTGCAGAGGATCTAGATGTGTAGCCAACGTTGAGGCATCAGAACCCAAAGAAACAAATAAACAGAAGAATCCACAGGCCAAAGACACACAAAAAATAAACCAACATGGGAAAAGCTCATAATAAATCCACACCAAACTCTACCAACCCTACAGAAGACTCGAACAACGAGATCTCCCTGGAAGGAAACCAAGACACAGACTTTAGAAAAACAATTGTGGACATATTCAAACAAATCAGAGAACTAAAGGAAGAGAATGAAAAACTCAAGAAGTACCAAGAGGGTGATGATGATAATCATCGGAAAAAACTAAGGGGAGAGCTTGAAAAACTCAAGAAGGACCTAGAGGGAGAAAATGACAAATGTTGGAAAGAACTGAAAGGAGAAAATGACAAACTCCAGAAGGAAGTGGAAATGCTGAAAAGATCCCAAGCTGAAAGGGAAAAAGAAAGTGACTGATGAACCAAGTACCTACAAGATGAGAATGGAAGGCTCAAGAAGGAAGTGGGAACACTAAAGAAATCACAGGAGGAAATGAAAAAGGAAATTGAACATTTATCCAATCATAGGAAAGGATGGGAAAAAGCCTCAGAAGCAGAGTGGAAGAGGCAGAAAAAAGAATATCAGACACGCAGGATAACATGGTCCAACTAGAATGCTCAAGTAAAGATTATGAAAAATTTAAAAAAAACACAAGAGTGGAACAATCAATAAATGTGGGACACTATGAAAAAACAAACCTCCACATCATAGGGAGAGAGGAAAGAGAAGAATCCCAAGAAAACACTATTGAACAGATCTTCAACAGGGTAATGGAAGAAAATTTTCCCAAACTGAAAAAAGACAAACCCATACAAATACAAGAAGCACATAGAACACCAAACAGACAAGACCAGAAAAGAAATTCCCCATGCCATTATTAATGGTATTTTGGTGGAATACTCTGTAGATTTCTGTGATGTCCATTTGGTGTATTGTATTGTTCAATGGTGATGTCTCTCTGTTTATTTTTTGTCCTGTTCATCTATCTACCAAGGGGCTTAGTGGAGTGTTGAATATATTCTCTACACAGCACCTCACAGAATATTCTCCAAAATCTACCACATACTAGGGCACAAAGGAACATCAATAAATACAAAAGGATAGAAATTATTCCATGCATTCTATCAGACCACAGTGCAATAAAGCTCAATATGAACCCTAGAATAAATCCAACTAGCTACAAGAATACATGGAGACTAAACAACATAATTCTGAACAATGAATGGGTCAGGGAAGAAATAAAGAGTGAAATAAAAGTATTTATGGAACTGAATGAAAAAGACAATATAACACAACAAAACCTGTGGGATACTTTAAAGGCAGTCTTGAGAGAGAAATTTATAGTCCTAAGTGGCCACATCAAAAAAACAGAAAGGGAAAAAATAAATGACCTGACACTGCAGCTAAAAACACTTGAGAGACATTATTGTTTTATGGTTATTTCCAGGTTTCTTTTCTCTTTACTTTGCAGATTTTATTAACATTTTAATTTTATAGTATGTATTAGGCTGTATTAGTTATACATATTAATTTGGTGCCATAGTTGTGTGTGATACTTCAATATAAATGAAATAGTTCATGTTTGCATTTGAAATGCAACTTCTGTTATTTTCAGTTATCCAGGATAATTGTGTATGTCAATGATTGACTTTGGTGTTCAATGGGCATCAAGCGACTGAGTATGATACTTTCTTGTCTGGAATTATGGCTCTTATTCACACCATAGTAGAAAGCTAATGCATGTGTTTTCCTCTTTTCCTATAGTCTCAAGCTCTACACTAATTCTATCTTATCTTTCTCCTTGCTCATCTTCCCAGTACTCACTTATACCCCAAATAGTTTGGTATTTATTTTCTTTCTAGAATTCCAGTCTGTATTAAACATTTTTTACCAGATTTTCAATTCCCTCACAGAATGGTGTTCTATCTTCCTCTTTTTCAGGCAGAAATACAGTGGAGATAAAACTCTCTTACCACTAATTACCAGTTCAAACTATATTTCTAGTTCCCCTAGAATATAAAAACAAATCTTTTTGTTCAAGATATGCAGTGACATCTGTAGCAACCTTTATTATCATTTCCTGTCTAATATCAGGTTTTCCACTTATGTTTGTTGACAGGTTTTACTTATGACTTCAGTACACTTAGCAAGAAAATCTCAATGACTATGATATGATTAGGAATAATAATGCCAAGATTAAACAGAAGAAAACAATAGAAGCAACACATTTTTCGAGGTCGTCAACACTTTATATTTGCTTTTAAACAAATGTTTATCATAATCTTTTAGTTCCATGAATAAAGTTGTTGAAAGCAATAAGACAAATTATTTCCTCAAAGCCAAGTAGTTTAAGATGTTATGCTCTGTGACTTGATCATCCTGTCATGTTTCTTTATCATCCATTTTTATACCTCAGTTTAGTGACCTTAACTTCCATTCCACATCCGTACACTTCTGGAAAAACTTTACTTTTTTTTTTTTTTTTGCGGTTCTCAGCCTCAGCCTTTAACGGCTGCGCTATCCCAACAGCCCAAAACTTTACTTTTTAAAAGACACAGGTTCTTAAAGACTGAGATTCAAGAGTCATCTGTGTGATCACCTCTTTCAGATTCAAGAGTCTATAACTGATAACCTCCTTTTTGTATCTATTTTCTAATAATAATGATGATGATGATGATGATGATGATGATGATAATGGTGATGAAGAAGAAGAAGAAGAGGAGGAGGAGGACAAGGAGGAGAAGGAGGAGGAGGAGGAGGAGGAAGAGGAATAAAATTTCAAAAATTTTTTCTAAGATCACTTCACCAGATTTAAATCTATCCAAGGCACACTATACTTTAAAATATTTTTATTGATTTAAGAATTTCATATAATCTATTTGATCATAGACACAAACTCCCTCTATACAAGCATTTTACCTCTCCCTGATTCAATATCCTCTATTATTATTTACCTATTTTTAAGATCTGTTAAGTCTAATCTGTGTTTCCTGAATACTCTTGAGTGTAGATTTTTCTTGGAGTATGGTCAAACTACCAGCTATCAAACTCCTGAAAAAAATTGACTGGCTCTCTCTGTGCATCTATCAATTGCCAATACATCATCAGCTAGGGCTATGGATTCCTGACCACCTCCCCATCCATTGTCTCGCTTGGGTTTTCATTTGCATGCTCTCATAAGTACTGTGGGTTCGTATATGCCTGTACCCTGTGGTGTCCACTTTTCCTCTACAACCTCTGGCCCTTATAGTATTGCCATCCATTCTTCCACAATGATCTCTGAGCCTGGGGAGGAGAAGATACAATATAGTTGTCCCATTTAATGTTGAACATGCCACAGTTTCTTACTGTCTGCCAACTGATCATTTGTGAGTCTGTTTGTTAATTGCCATCTGCTTCAATAATCTTCTCCAATGAAAGCTAAGGGATTAAAGAATCTATATTCTAAGAGTAAGTCATTAGGAGTTAGTTTAATACTATGCCTATTTAGCAAAATGATAACAGAAGGTTCTCAGCTATGGCCTGTAGCCTGACTAGCCACAGTTTTTGGCTTTCCCAGCTGTGTCAAGTATGGACTACATCTTGCTAGGTGAGGCTTAATTCCAATATGATCGATGACTCCTATAACATTCTTGCTACTCTTGCAACATTGGGCATATTTTACCATCCCAGTTGTTAGTGGAGCTCACAGAATATACAGCAGGATAATCCATCTGATGATCAACTTTCTCTGCCAGTAACATCCATGACACTTTCTAATACTATGAAAGCTAGCCAACAAAGATGAAGCTTCATGGTCAGTACCAGCTTGATTTCTCCTTGTTCTACAAATCAGGCATATAGTATCTTAAGCAATAATGTCTTCTCATCATGTTCTGCTAGGCTACCAAGTCAAGACAACAGCCAGTATTGTTTGAGAGTCTATGAAATCTCTGTGGTCAAAAATTCTAAAATAATGAGCCCATTCCTGGCACTGGAATTTTCTCTCTTTTTTTTTTGGATCTAGTGAATTTATTAGGGAGTGCTGTGTTCCTTACTTGCTCCTATGACCAAATACCTGACAAGAAGCAATTTAAGGAAGGAAAGATATATTTTGGCTCTCAGTTTTCAGACACAGTCCATCATAGTGAAGAAGCAGGAGAGGGAGGAGCTGGGCCAGTCACAGTGGCTGAGGAAGCAGAGAATGATGACTGTCAGTTCTCAGCCTACTCGATCCTTTTATTCAGTCCAGGACTCCAGCTCATGGAATGCTGCTGCCCACAGTTAGGTTTGCTCTCCCCATCTCAGTTACCCAATCAAATTCCTTCATACATGTCCAGAAGTTGTCTCCTAGTGAGTCTCGACCGTCTCATTTTTATTGATGTTTCGTGTATTTCAGACATCATTTTTCAGTTAAATTTAGAAATATCTTCCTTTCCCTTCACCCCACCCCACCCCAGATCAGGCATTCTGCTATACATGTCCTGCATGTTTCTCTAAGTCTTTTTAAAGTTTTTCTCAATTTGACAATATTAATCTTCATGAGTATTTCAGGAGATCTATATAAGGATTTGATGCTGTGTTCCACAATTGAGGGATACAATATGACATTTGTTTATCTGGGACTATGTTACTCCACTTATCATAACAGCTTCTAGTTCCATCCATTAATCTGCAAATTTCATGATTTAATCTTTCTTTACTGATGCATATAACTCCACTGTGTAAGTGTACCACATTTTGATTATCCACTCATCATTTGCCGGACACTTGGGTTGCTTCCAGCTCTTTTCACTATTGTGAAAAGAGCTGGAATAAACATGGTCATGCACGTGTCTCTGCAATAGGATGAATCTTTTGGGTATATACTCAGGAATCGTATGACTCATCAAGTGGTAGATTCATTTTGAGTCTTCTAAGAGTTCTCCTCTCTGCTTTCCATAGGGGTTGTATGAGTTTGCATTCACACCAGTAGTGAATAAGTGTTCCCTTTCCTCACAACCTCTCCAGCATTTGGTATCATTGTTTTCTTGATCATACCCAATCATACCAAAGTAAGATGAAATCTTAAAGTGGTTTTAATTTGCATTTCTGTAATTACTAGTGGTGTTGAACACTTTTTAAGATGGTTCTTAGCCATCTTTACTTCTTCATTTGTGACATCTCTTTTCAACTCTTTATCCTATCTTTTAAATGAGTCATTTGTTTTCTTGCTCCTTTGTTTTTGAGTTATTTATATGGTCTAGATGTTAAACCTCTGTCACATTTGTCACTGGTGAAGGTTTCCTCCCACTCTGTGGGATTTTTCTTCACTTCTTTGTTTGTTTCACTGTACAGAAGCATTTGCGTTTAATGAGGTCCCATTTGTTGATTGTTGATCTTGATTCCTGTCCAGCTGCTGTCTGATTTAGAAAGTCTTTTTCTACCCCTATATCTTGTAGGTTACTGCCAATGTTTTCTTCTATTATTTTCAGAGTTTCAGGTTTCACATTGAGGTCTTTGATGAATTTGTAGTTGGTTTTCGTACAGGGTCAAAGGTAGGGGTTTAGTTTTATTCTTCTACAAGTGGTGATCCAGTTTTGCCAGCACCATTTGCTGAAGATAATTTCTTTCTTCCATTAAGTCTTCTTGTCCCCTTTGTGGCAGTGGACTTTTCTTTTGCTAGCCTTTGTTGTCCATTAGGGCCATTCAACTCCTGTTATAAAACAGCTACATTTGGGGCTGGAGAAATGGCTCAGTGGTTAAGAGCACTGACTGCTCTTGGAGATGACTCAGGTTCAATTCCCAGCACCCACATGGTGGCTAAGAAACGACTTTATGCTGGGTGTAGTGGTGCACGCCTTTAATCCTCCACTCGTTAACCAGAGACAGGCAGATCTCTGTGAGCTCAAGGCCAGCCTGGTCTACAGAGTGAGTTCCAAGCCAGCTGGGGCTATAGGGAGAGGACCTGTCTCAAAAAAATTTAGCTACATTTAAATATAGATAGATTATACACAGATAGATAGATAGACAGATAGATATAGATAGATAGATAGATAGATAGATAGATAGATAGATAGATAGATAGATAGATAGATAGTCCATACAGGATTCCATATGACTCTTTTAAAGACCTTTAATGTTAGTTGTCCCTCTTTCTACTTCCTCTTCTACTATAGCTTCCCATTCTCCACTGTGTTAAATCTTTCCTCTGTTATTCCCCTTTGCCACTTACATCACTGAAATCTATCTCCTCTCCCATGAACCACCCTCTATGGCCCCTTATTAAGTTCCTTGATCTCTAAGGAGTTTCCAGTTGAAATACATCTTTCTAAAGATTCAAAGTGAGCATCTACATATTGAAAGAACATGTGATGTTTGTCTTTCTAGGTCTGGATTATTTCAGTATGATTGTTTTTCATTCCATCCATTTATCTGTGGATTTCTTAATTTTATTTTTCTTAGCAGCTGAATATTATATCATATAAGTGTAACATATTTTCATCATTCATTTATCAGATGATGTAAATCTAAGTTGTTTCCATTTCCTGGCTATTATGAGAAAAGTGAAAATAAACATGGGTCAGCAGGTATCAAAGGTTACAAAGCCTTCTGGGTATATGTCCAAGAGAAATATGGATGGACAATGTGGGAGAAGGAACTTCCACACTAATTTTCATAATGTATGCACCAATTTATATAGCCATCATCAGGGAATACATGATTCCCTTTCCCCACATCTTTGCCACCATTTGTCATTGTTTGTTTTTGGATTTCAACCATTTCGATTAGGGTAAAATGAAATCTCAAAACAATTCTAACTTACATTTCCTTTATGGATAAAGAGGTTGAACATTTTTGAAAAATATTTCTCAGTTATTTCTATTTCAATAATTGAGAAGTCTCTGCTTGGTTCATTGCCCAAGTTTTTAATTATTTTTTTAAAGGCAATTTTATTGAAGCTTTGTGCATGTCATACAAAACTTCAAATCAAATCTAGACCTGTGCCCCCCATCCCACCAGAGCTCATGCATTCTGCCAAACAGGTTTTTCATCTTTTTCTCAGTCTCTTTCAAAATTTTTGATGCAGAAGTTTACTGTTTCAAGCAGAAGTTCACCACTTCAGTCAGTTCTTTGACCCAGTCTTTTTGTTGTTGTTATTGTTGTTGTTATTCTTTCCAATTTGCATCATGACAAAATACTTATATATGCATGTCACATGAATCATAGATTTTAGCATCTTATTTTTTTCTTTATTAGGTTGAAAAATTTCATGCTTGACAGCCCCTCCTTGCCAAGCTAAAACAGCCATCAGTTCTGCCCTTGTGCTCCACACTGGGGTTTTCCCTTCCCATGGTCACCAAATGAGGTCCAGTAAGCACCACATCCTGTCTTCATCTTCCTGTACTGGTCTCCGTGATACAGCCTGAGTAGTCCAACAATAGCAGTTTATAATCTGAAGAGACTGAAACCCCAGTAGTTGCTCAGTCCACAAGTTGGCTATCTTAGCAGTCCCCACCTGGCACTGAAGGTTTGCAGAAATCTTTGAGAGACATGAGTCTTCAGTCCGTATTGTAAGGTTGAAAAGCTGTGTCCCACGTCTTTGAAGAATAGCAAAAGCAGTGGCAGCTAGAAGGTAGCTGCACTTGCCAGTAATACAGGCAAAACAACTGTGCTCTTTTTTTCTTACTTTTTGTCTTTTTACTGAGATCTCAAGTTTTATACCTGAAGTACATTTCTCAGGCCTTATTAATTATTTATTTCTGGTTATACTTTCCTTTTGGATGTTTAACGCCACACAGCCCAGATTAATCAAGGTTTTTGTTTTCCCAAGGCCCAGTTTTTAATTATTTTTAATGTTTTATTTTGTGATATTCAAGATACTAACCCTGGTCCGAGGTATAGGTGGAAAATATTTTTCCCATTGTGTATGCTGCCTCTTCACTCTAATGATGGTGTCCTTTGCTATATAGATGTATTCTTAGTTTCATGTGGTCCCATTTGTCAATTGTTGACCTTAAAGCCTGCACTATTTGGGATCTATTCAGAATGTTCTTTTTATGTCTATAAGTTCCAGAATATGCCCTACATTTTTCTCTATTATATTCAAGGTATCAGGACTTATGCTGAGGTGCTTGATCCATGTGGAGTTAAGGTTTGTAAGGCACACTATTATTTTTTCCTTTTCAGTTGAATTTTTGTAAAGTCCGTACATTATATTTTGATTGAGTTTAGATCTCCTCTCTATCCGTACCCCTCTTATTATTCCCAATGTCCTGTACTATGTCATGAATCAATTTGTATCCACAAATATCCTCTGATATGAGTGCATCCACTGGAGCCTAGTTAACTTACGAAGAATCACAACCTTAAAAGAGAATGACTCTTCCCTTTCTAGCAGCCATCTGTTTGCAATGAAGTATTATGGGTATTATTTCCCACATCCATCCTGGGATTTTGTCTGGCTTGAGTTTACCTGGTACTTCTCCATGCTGTCTCCATTGTTGAGAATACTTATGGGTAATTTCTGAGCTGTTTGGGAAAATCTATTTCCTTTCCTTGTGTCCTGCCACCTCTGGCTCACTCAGCCTTTCTACCACCTCTTTCACAATGATCCTTGAACCTTGGAAGCAGAAGTTGATGTAGGTGTCCAATTCAAGGATAATCCTTCTTCAGTCTCATATTCTCTGCACGTTGGTCATTTGTGTGTCACTGTGTTAAATACCATCTCCTGCATAAGGGAGCTTCTCTAGTGAGAGTTGAGAGATGAAATTTATATATGAGTAGAATAATAAGTCATTTGTTGTTTTAATATTATATCTGTTTAGCAGAATAATAGTATTAGGCTGTCCTGTATTGCTTGTGTCCTATCTACCTGCATGTCCCTAGGCCTGATATCAATGTCATGTATGAGCTCCATCTGAAGAAGCAGAACTTACATTCAATTAGAAAGTGATTGGTTATTCCCATAATATTTGTGCCACTATTTCCAGGCCATGAGTATGCTGGTACTGGGATGGAGGAGGGAGATCAATTGAGAAGAAAAAGAGCAGAGATTAATGGATCTTAGGGTATTAGGGAACCCAGAGGGAAATGTGGTAGCCCCAAAATCTCATAAGAAATGCACAGTGTCTGAAAATTTTATATATATATATATATATATATATATGTGTGTGTGTGTGTGTGTGTGTGTGTGTGTGTGTGTGTGTGTGTGTGTGGGCTGTATGGCAAGGAACTCAGTGACAGACAGAACAGACCTCCCTCTTTAACTGGTTGGTGAGAGTGATCCAAGAGACTCCAAAAGTAACACATGCTACTGCCAAAGCTCTAGTTTATCTCCCAGAACTAGAAGGTAAGACCCCACTGCTGAAGGACATACTTCAGATATAGGACTTTGAACAAGGGAGAAGGAACCGACCTGGAAGCCTTCTACCTGAAGTTTAGCTCTCATAGTACTAAATAATTCAGTTGTTCCACCCATCCTTAAAGCCTAATAACCATAACAATTGGCACTTCAAATTATGTCTATTGATTCCACTGTTATCTGGGGGATAATCAATTGCTATCTAACAGGACTTAAATCCCTCTCAATGAGAGTTAACTCATGGTTGTCACTGTAAATTCAGCCAAATACAATGGCTGGAGTGGATACAGACCTGATAGAAAGCCTTTTCTCTGTCTGTTCAGTGAAATTTCTTATCATATGCTAACTATGAATCCTTATATAAACAATCTTAATGTACACCACTCATCAAAGAAGGTTCTTTTTGTAACAGACAGAGGCTATTGAAGAATCCAACTAGTCAGACAGAGAATATACTCTGAGAGACGTCCATTCCTAGGGGATACATCTACAGCTGAACCTCTATACCTGAGGCTCATGGAAAATAGTGGAATAAGGTGTAGAGAGAAAATGAATGCATCCCTCAACTCTCAGTAGTGAAGCTTCCTTATACAACAAATTGTGAAACACACAAAAGGCCACAACTGACCAAGTTTTAAGGAATAAGAGAATGCGGAGTGTGTGTCCCTGGATAGGACTTTTATATTAAACCTCACTGAGCCATGGCTCAGGGAGCATTGTGGAACAGGGCATAGCAAGATTTTAAGAGCCAGGGCTGGTTTATGACTATGGGAAAGAAGAGGGTTTCAGGCTACTGAAAACTTGCACATAATAATTTATAGGAATGGTGGTATTGAGCATAGGACCCATGCCAACTCAATCAGACAAGGGCCCAGAATTGTGCAAGAGGAATGGGTTGTGGGCCAGCCTTAGTATGAGAAATACGGGAGACTAACCACTACTGGGTGTGGGAGATTATGCCTTACTTATGATCTCTAGACAGGCTGACTATACTCCAGTGGATGAATTTGCACTGAAGTACATCCAGGTACAAATGCTTGACTGGATAGGACTCAACATGTATAATAGAATGCATGAGATCCAGAGGATGTCTGTGGGGAATATGGATGTGGGAGCATGTCTAAATTTGTTTAAGAACTGTTGTATAGAATGTACAAATGCTCAATAAAAATAAAATAAAGTAAAATAGACTAAAGGTCACTTCATCCTTATTAAAGGAAAAAAACACAAAATATGATACAATCCTAAGCATATATGTACCACACACTATAAAAGAAACTCTATTAGTTTTAAAATCACTCATTGATTTCAAAAGAATAATAGTGGATGACTTCAATATCCCCTGTCACCAATAAACAGGTCAGCCACACAAAAACTAAACAGAGAAATCCTAGAGTTAATTAGCATCACAAATCAAGTGGATTTAACAGATATTTACAGAACATTCCACTCAAAGGCCAAAGAAAACATTTTCTTCTCAACAGACCATGGAACTTTCTCCAAAATTGACCACATATTAGGACACATATGAAGTCTCCACAAGTTAGGGAAAATTGAAATACAATTCTATATTCTATCTGACCAAAAAGGAATAAAGTTAAATATCATCAAATGTAAAAACATGAAAAAGTACAGAAATTCATGAAAGCTGAACAATCCACTACTCAATGAGAAACGGATCACATGAGAAATCAGGAGAGAAATGTAAAAATTCCTAGAATTGAATGAGCAAGAAAACACAACATACCAAAATCTATGGGCCCATAAATGCCCATAGATTTTGGTATGTTGTGTTTTCTTGCTCATTTAAGGGCCTAAGCCAGAAAATTAGAAACAACTCATATAAAACAAATTAAAATGCACCTGAAGATTTTGGAAACATCAAGAACAAACAACAACAAAAAAGATGAGACAGAAAGTGATGAATAAGACCAAAGCTGAAAGTAATGAAACAGAAATGAAGAAAACAACGCAAAGAATCGATGAAATGAAGGTGTGGTTCTTTGAGAAGGTTAACAATATTGGCAAACCTTTAGCTAAATTAACTAAAAGAAAGAGGTCCCAAATTAATAAACTCACAGTTGAAAAGAGAAATATTACAACAGATTCTGAAGAAATCCAGCAAACCATATGGACATACTTTAAAATCTATATTCCTCTAAACTGGAAAAATCTAACAGAAATGGAAAAACTTCTAGTTATGTAACATGGCCTGTCAAAGATAAATCAAAAGAACATTAATAATTTAACCAAACCATAACAGATGAAGTAATTTAGAGTCTCCTGCCTTAAAAGAGCCTGGGACCAGATGGCTACAGTAATGAATTCTATCAAATCTCAAACAAAAACTATTATCAGTACTACTCAAGTAATTCTGTAGAATAAAAAAGAAACCAAAACTCCAAAATTCTTTCTTTAATGCCACTATTATTCTGATACCAAAGTCAGACAAAACACAACAAAAAAGAAAATTAGAAGGCACAGGCAAGTGAAACTCTGTGAGATTGAAGCCAGCCTGGTCTACATGGAGAGTTTGAGACCAGCTGAGGCTACAGAGAGATCCTTTCTCAAAAAGATCAAGAAAAAAAATTATAGGCCAATGTGTCTTATGAACATAGATGCAAAAATTGTCAATAAAATACTTCCAAATCATATGCAACAACACATCAGAAATATGATCTACCATGTTCAAAGCACACTATTATTTTGTTTGTTCGTTTGGGGGGGCTGTCTTTTTGAGACAGGGTTTCCCTGTAGCCCCAGCAGGCCTGGAACTCTCTATATAGACCAGGCTGACATATATGTATATATGTCAGCCTGGTCTATATATATATACATATATATATTCACCTGAATTGGAGGATTTTTTCTTTTTTTGTTAAAATATATCGTGCTTTCCTTAAGGAAGTGTTTGAAGTTTCCTACTTGGCAAGCCCAAACAACCATCAATCTTGCCCTCGTGCTCCACACTGGGGTCCTTCCCTTCCCATGGTCACCCAAATGAGGTCCAGTAAGTACACATCCTGTCTTGATCTTCCCGTACTGGCCTCCATGATACAGCCTGGGTAGTCCAACAATGGCAGTCTGTACTCTGATGATGCTGAAATCCTAGTAGCTGCTCAGTACACAAGCTGGATATCTCAGTGATCCCCATTTGGCATTGAAGGTTTGGAGCATTCTTGGAGAGACATGAGACTTCAGTCCATATTAGAGGGTTAAAAAGCTGTGTCTCATGTCTTTGAAGAATGACGAATTCAATTTCTTTCTGTCTACCTTCCTCCTCAACACACTCCACCTAAAACTTCACTGTAATTCAGAGACAGTCTTTCAATGGTTTGTAAGCCCTAGGTGGGAGGGCTAAGCATTTCTGGAAGTTTTATTTTTATTTTATTTTATTTTTTTTTATTTATTTCTGTATGTGTATGAATGTACTGTCTGCATGCAAGTCTGTGCACCCGTGTCGTGCAACGCCGCGGAGGTCAGAAGAGGGTCTCAGATTCCCCTGGAACTGGAGTTCTCCTGGAATTGGAGCTTCAGACGGTTCTCAGCCGCCATGTGGGTGCTGGGGATCGAACCCGGGTCCTCTGTAAGAGCGGTCGGCGCTCTTAACCGCTAGGCCATCTCTCCAGCCCCGGAAGTTTTATTTTTAATGTTATTATTTTTTCCTTCTTTTAGTTGACTTTTTGTGAACTTTGTACAATATATTTTGATCATATTTAGACTCCTTCCTCTATCTGCACCCCTTGTTTCTTCTCCCACCATACATACATACATCCACACACGCACACATATAATATTATATATAATATTATATATTATAATATATTAATATATAAAATATATTTAATATATTATAATATATATAATATATAAAATATATTATATAATATAATGTATAATATAGTATATATATAATATATATGTGTGTGTGTGTGGATGTATGTATGTATGGTGGGAGCAGAAACAAGGGGTGCAGATAGAGGAAGGAGTCTAAATATGATCAAAATATATTGTACAATATACATACATACATACATACATCCACACACACACACATATATATATATATATACATCCACACACACACACATATATATGTGTGTGTATGTATGTATGTAGATATATATATATATATGTAAAGAGAGATAGCCATATATATATATATATATTTTGCTATAAAGAATTATGTTTATGACCTAACCCAATACCCAATGGTCTTTCAATGCTTCAATGTGGGTTCATCCACTGGAACCTGGTCAACCTATCAATATTCTCAACCTTAAATGTGATTGACTCTCACCCTCTGCCTTGATATTACATAGCACTTGTGCTTGTTGTTATTACTGTGAGTTCATATGTAACTGACTAGCTGTCTTTGGCATTCTGTTTCCTTGTGGTCATCCACCATGTCTGCCTCTTTCCGTCTTTCCCACCCCTCTTCTGCAATGATCCTTGAGCCTTGGGAGGCAGAAGTTTGATATAACTATCCTATTCAAAGGTAAACACTATGCAGCCTCTTATTCACTGCATGTTAGTCAGTGATGGTTCTCCTTGTTAATCTCCATCTGCTATATATGAAAGCTTCTGTACTGATAGTTGAGAGCTGAAATAATCTGTGGATATAAAAGTAAGTCATTTGGAATTTAATATTATATCTACTTAGCACGATTATAGTATTAGGCTCTTTCCCATGGTCTATGTGCTATCCAGCCTCAGATTCCAAGGTCTGACACATATGCTAGCTATGAGCTCTATTCTATGAAGTAGACCTTAAATTCAATTAGAAAATGACTGATTAGACTCATAATATTCATCCCACTGTTTCACCAATGTGTATACCTTGCCAGGCCAGTTGTTGCATCTCACAGGCTTCCCTTGATTTATCTATTATATTTGAAATTTGGAATATCTATTCTCTCTCTCATGTGTTTTCATATATTAATTTATTGAACAAATAATTACAGTGAAACTTCTGTATGCTTTTTCTTTTGCATCTGAAAATGTACAATTTTATTCTTGTCTCTTTATCTAAGTTCCTATCAATTTTTATCATATGGTGCATGAAATGTTGGCATCTTCCATTAAACTGACTACTCCAGCCCCAAGTAATCTCTAAGGATCTCAAATCCTGTATAGATTATAGCATTAATTAATTCCTTTAATGTTTAATTAGTCATAAACTACTTTGGATGGTTAAGCATTTCCTCTGGAATATTACTTAATACAGAAATTTGCAGTTGGGTGATAAGTGTCTTCAGAATAAAGACAATGCTTTATCGTCTATCTTTCCTATTGTGTTTTTCAGTGATATGGAAGTATTGAACAAAATTTCTATATGCACTAATGTCAAATTAAAATACTGCAGGGGGCTGGAGAGACACTTCAGTGGTTAAAATCACTGGCTGCTCCTGCAAAAGACCTGGGTTTGATTTCCAGCACCAACATGGCAGCCAACAGCTGTGTATAACTCCAGTTCTAGGGGTTCTGATGCCCTCTTCTGACATCCAAGGGCATTGAAGGCAATATATATATATATATATATATATANATATATATATATAATTTTTAAAAGTTTTTAAACCTCCAGTTCTTATCCTAGTGTCATGCTACATATCTGTAATTCCAGTTCTCAAAGACAAAGAAGGTACTAGCACACATAAAACAAAGGTAAGAGAAACTAGAATTCAAAACTAGCAAGAATGTGTCTTAAAAACACAAAGGGCCCGGTGTGGTGGCACACGCCTTTAATCCTTCCACACGTGCCGCTGCTGTTGGTGGTCGTCCCACAGTCCCAGCATCTCCAAAAAAGCTGGGGTCACCACTGAAACTGAGGTTGCTTCTAACCTCTCCTGATGCAAAATATCAGCTTCTCTTCCTGGCCCCTGGAATCCTGCGGTCTTCACTGCAACCAAGGCCACACTCTGACCAGTGGTCTTTCCTGGCCTCTCATAGTGCCAGGCTTCAGCTGCTCTCTGTGACCCCTTCATGCTTTCAACACCAGAATCATATAGGAGACTCTTACATGTTACCAAGTCCTGCTTCTGGCTTGACATGGAGGCTCAGACCCCTTCTGGAACACAGCTTCTGTGTGCTGACCCTGAAGAAATTTTTCACAGAGGATTTCACCACAGTGATGCTGGTCTCTTGTTACTTACAGCTGATTTTTCAGCTCCAGCTAACCAGCATCAATTGTCCCTGTACAACAAAGATTTAACTTCAGGTTCTGGTCTCTTGTTACTTACAGCTAATTCTTCAGCCCCAGCTGACCAGAACGCACAGATTAAACAGTCCTGATTATCTCTGCTTCCCTTTGGAACTAGAAATTTCACAAGCCAGGCCTCCATCTTCTACAACTCTTTCAGCAAATCTGTTCCAAGTTCCACAGCCATGATCTTTAGGCATTCAATGATTTTTCTAGGCCAAAGTTCCAAATGCTTCCACAATCCTTCCCCCAAACACCAAGGTCAGGTCTGTCACAGCAATACCCCACTCTCTGGTACCAATTTCTGTATTAGAGTTCTCTAAAGAAACAGAAGCAACAGGATGAATATATAGCTATATACAATTTATTGATTTGCTCACATGACAGAGTTCAAGGAGTCCAACAGTACTGCACTGCATTGGAGAGGCTGAGAATCCAGGGAACTGCTCAGTCCACAAGGCTGGATGTCTCAGTAGTCCCAATCTTCTGCTGAAGGCCTGATAGATTCCAGGAGATCTGCCTGTCTCAGTACACGCTGGGATCTGAAGGGTTGATCACAGCAGCAAGACAAACTCACCAGTGAGAGAGAGGCAAGCCTCAGGAAAAAAGGGACCAGCTCCTTCTGCCATGGCCTTTTATACTGCCTGCCAGCAGAAGGTAACACCCACATTGGGGTGGGCCATCTGGCTTGAGGCAGTCCAATCCAAAGATCCTTTTTCTCTTATTTGTTCCTTAGTCCAGTCGAGTTGACACCCAGGATAAACCATCACAAGTCCACCCCTTGTCAACTTGACACCCAATAAATAGCCTCTCCTTATATTTTGCTTAAATATTAATTGTGAACAATGGCAAGGTCATAATTCCACCTAACATGTTATAAGTGTCTCATGACCCCACTTCTGGTACCAAATAACAGTATTAGTCACTTTTCTGTTGCTGTGATAAAACACCATGACCAAGGGAACTTATCAAAGGAAGAGTTTATTTGAGCTTATGATTGATGGTTCCAGAGAATCAGAGTCCATTGTGGTGGGAGGCATGGTGGCCAGGGCTGGAGTAGCAGGCCAAGGTTCACATCTCACAATGAGCACAGGAAGTCAAGAGAGAGAGAGAGAGAGAGAGAGAGAGAGAGAGAGAGAGAGAGACTGGAGACCTCAAGGCTTGTTAAACTCACTAAGCCTTACCCCAATAATGTATTTCCTCCAGCACATCCACACATTCTAAGACCTCCAAAAACAGTGCCACAAACTGGAGACAAATTTCTGAATACCTAAAGCCTATGGGGGGACACTCTCATTCAAACCACCACATTCCACTTCCTGGCCCCCATAGGCCATATAAAATGAAAAATGCATTTAATCCAACCTTAAAAGTCCCCATAGTCTTTACCAGTCTCAATTCTATTCAAAAGTCATTACTCCAAAATCTCTTCTGAGACACAGGCCAATCTCTTAACTGTAAGCTCCTGTAAAATCAAAAGGCAAATTACATACTCCCAACATACAGTGAAACTGAATACACATTACCATTCCAAAATGGAGGAATAGAGGCATAGTGAGGAAATTCTGGACCAAAACAAGACCGAAAACCAGCAGGCCAAACACCAAGTCCAGTAGCTCCATGTGCAACTTCTGGGAATTTATTTCCAAAGGGCTTAGATGGCTCAACTCTTCCAGGATTGAGTGCAATATGAATCTCTTCCTTAGGCTGGTACCACTCCCTGTATGCAGCTCTCCTTTGCAAATATCTCACAGTACTGGCATCTCAATGTCTTCTTGGGGTCTCCGCTGCCAACCAGGCTTCACATTCACAGCTTCACGCAATGGCCTATCAGGGCCTTCTTTATTCAGGGATGCCCCTGCCTGGCCTCTGTGGCTCTCTGAAACCGCAGAGGCAGAACTGATAACCCCTTCACTCTTGCATCCTTTGTGCCTCTAAAGCCAGCACCACGTGAATGAAATTGCTGAGTTTGGCTGCAAATTTGGGATGGACTCTCTCCTACCTTAACCACATTTGTGAATTTTCTCTGCCCTGGACTTGGAGTAGAAAACACTTTCAGTATTTTCCTTTCAAAAGTTAGAGGCTTAGCTGGGTGTGTTCTTTCCCTGAAGGTACTGTTCCAGTTGTTTACTTGTAAATCTTGAGGCCCCTCCTTTATCACTTTAATCTCACTTTTTCCATTGTTTACTTGTAAATAGCTAGGCCTCTCCTTAATCATTTTAATCTCACTTTTTCCATCATTTACTTGTAAATAGCTAGGCCTCTCCTTAATCACTTTAATCTCCTTATCAAAAGGAACCTCTACTTCACATGACTTGGTCTGACCTTTAATCTTCCTAGTGCAGTTTTCAGATCCAAACTGTACATTCTGCATTTCTTTCTGCCCCATCTGATCTTCTTCACTGTAGATCTATACAATATTCACCATTAACAGCCAGATCACCATTTCTACATTAGGCTGTCTTGAAATATCCTCTGCCAAAGACATTAGTCCATTGCTTTTCAACTTAGCATAAGGCAAGCATTTGGGCTGTGGGAAAACTGCTGCCAGACTCTTTATCAAAATATCCCAGTTGCTGCCTAAGTCTTTATTTTCCTCTGGAACTACATTTTTTGCAGCAATGCTTTCTTCCAGGCTTCTACTAGAATGCCGCATTAAGCTCTGTTTACAGTAGACAACAGCTTTTTTAGCCCAAAGTTCCAAAGTCTTCCACATTTCTCCAAACATCTACATGGTCAGGTTCTTCACAGCCAACAGCCCACTCTCTTGTACCAAATAACTGTATTAGTCACTTTTCTGTTGCTGTGATAAAACATCATGACCAAGGGAACTTATCAAAGGAAGAGTTTATTTGAGCTTACAATTGTTCCAGGGAATCAGAGTCCATTGTGGTGGGAGGCATGGGGCCAGGCCTGGAGCAGCAAGCCAAGGTTCACATCTCACAGTGAGCACAGGAAGTCAAGAGAGAGAGAGAGAGAGACTGGAGGCTGCAAGGCTTGTTAAACTCACTAAGCCTGCCCCCAATAATGTACTTCCTCCAGTGCAGCCACACATTCTAAGACCTCCAAGAACAGTGCCACCAACTGGAGACAAAATATCTGAATACCTAAAGCCTATGGGGGGACATTCTCATTCAAACCACGACAAGGTGAATTCGACACTCTATTCTGACTTCTATGGGCATTGCACCATACACGTACACTTACATACATATAGACAATACACTCATACACATAAACTAAATTAATAAATATATGTAAATGCTATTTAATACAATCATTCTAAGAGATTTCTGTAATTCCAAACATTTATATGAATGGTACATAACTGAGATTCCAAGAACAACACAGACCAATTATATTTATGAATGCTGAGAATTATCCAATTACAAATTTTTGACACAGTGTGAATCACTATCACCATTGTCATGAATTCATTTGAGTATTGCCCAGTTATCTAGAAAACTCTGTGCCTCGAAAGGTATAATAAAAGAAGAGCACATAAAATTCAGTAAAAGTTATTAAGGAAAGGGTCCCTAAAGGGGAACGTGTCCAAATATTATCTAGATGTATTGTATGAAGTCTCAAAATTTTAATAAGTGAAAAAATCAATTGACATCACATCATAAAATTATAACCATGTGAGTTTACTTCCATGGATAAACAGTCTAATATTGATGTATTAACCATGGTGAGAATTCCAAGGAGAAGAAAAGCAATTGTTCACCTTATAGATGCTAATGAGTTATTGATAGAATCAACAAATACTTGGTATATGTTCATCATGTAATAAATTAGTAATTAGTAAATGTTCTGTAATATAAAAACTGTATACACACACACACACACACACACATATATATATATATATATACTATATATATATATAATCCAACATGATGTTTAAGAGGAAAATATTTCAAGTGCAGCCAGTAAGAATTACAAATCAAATCAAGGACTCCAGACCCCGCCAGAGTCAGTGAGGTGCCTTTGAGGTAAGGTGGACCCACCTTGACCCTTGGGGGGCTCATCACCCATCCCCCAAAAGTCCCAGTTCCAACTCCAGACAGGCGCCAGCAGTCAGTGACATGCTAGTGAGGCAAGGTGGACCTGCCTTGACCCTTGGAGGCCTATTGGCACATGGACCAAAGTAGCAACCCAAACCAGCCACACTCCCCTAATCCTGGTGGTGCAGAGGACCTAACAGGTGAAGCATTGGTGATCATAGTCTGTGCAGCCAACTTTGAGGGGCCAGAATTCAAAGAAACAAATAAAGAGACAAATCCACATGCCAAAGACACAAAGAAAAAACAACATGGGAAAAGCTCATAATAAATCCACACCAAACTCTACCAACCTTACAGAAGATCCCTACAATGAGATCTCTGAGGAAAGAAGCCAAGACACCAATCTTAGAAGAACAACTGTAGACATATTCAAAGAAATTAGAGAACTAAGGAAAGAGAATGAAAACCTCAAGAATGACCTAGAGGGAGATAATGACAAACGGTGGAAAGAACTAAGGGGAGAGATTGAAAAACTCAAGAAGGACATAGAGGGAGAAAATGACTAACTCTGGAAGGATGTGGAAACACTGAAAAGATCCCAGGCCAAAATGAAAAAAGAAAATGACCAACGAACCAAGGAGCTACAAGATGAGACTGATAGGCTCCAGAGGGAAGGGGAAAACCTAAAGCAATCATAGGATGAAATGAAAAAGGATATTGAACATTCATCCAACTACCAGGAAAGGATGGGAAAAAGCCTCAGTAGCAGAATGGAAGAAGCAGAAAAAAGAATATCAGGTCCAAAGGATAATATGGAGCAACTAGAAAGCTCAAGTAAAGATTATGAAAAATTTTTATAAACACAATAGTGGACCAACCAGGAAATGTGGGACACTATGAAAAGACCAAAACTCCGCATCATAGGGATAGAGAAAGGAGAAGAATCCCAAAACAACACTATTGACCAGATCTTCAACAGGATAATAGAAGAAAATTTCCCCAAAATGAAAAAGGACAAACCCATACAAATACAAAAAGCACATAGAACACCAAATAGACAGTACCAGAAAGCAAACTCCCCATGCAATATAATTTTTAAAACACTAGATGCTCAAAACAAAGCCAAAATACTGAAAGCCACAAGAGAAAAACAACAAGTTACATATAAGGGGAAACCCATCACAATCACAGCTGACTTCTCAATGCAAACTATGAAAGCTAGAAGAATGTGGACCAAAATATTCCCAGTACTAAATAACTTTAGATGCCAACCCGGACTTTACCCAGCAAAAATGTCAATTATAGTTGGAGGAGAAAGGAGAATCTTTCATGACATGAACAAGATGAAAGAAAACATGTTTAAGAAACCAACACTTCCGAAAATCCTTGAAGCAATCCAAAGAACAGAGGAAAGAAGCAACTATCCCCAAGCAATTAAAGAGAGAAATCAATAAAATCATAACAGAGTAAATATAAACCTAGACCAAGAATGCAAACAAAAAAATAAGGTAAAAGGAAGCAACACATATGTCTCAATAATAACCTTCAATACTAATGGTCTAAACTCCCAATCCAAAGGCATAGACTAGGAGAATGGATCAGGAACTGTATGCTTCTACATGCTGTCTACAAGAAACCCATCTCACCCTCAAGGACAGACACCACCTTATAGTGAAAGGATGAAAAAAATATTCCAAGCAAATGGTACCAAGAAACAAGCTGGAGTGGCTATTCTAATATCAGACCAAGTAGATCTCAAAGTAAAATTAAACAGAAGAGACAGAGGGCCATTACATCCTTGTCAAAGGAACAATGAATCATGAAGACTTCACAGTCCTAAATGTCTATGCACCAAACTCTGGCACACCTAACTTTATAAACACAACTCTGCAGGACCTCAAAACACAAATTTATCTGAACACACTAATAGTAGGGGATTTCAACACCCCACTGAAACCTTTGGATAGATCAACAGGACAAAAAATAAACAGAAAGACATCAGAACTGAACAATACAATACACCAAATGGACCTCACAGACATCTACAGAATATTCCACCCAAATACCAGTGTCCTAGTTTGTCTTCCATTGCTGTGGCAAAACACTCTGACCGACACCAACTTGGGGAGGAAAGGGTTTATTCAGCTTACATCTCCTGGGTTCATCCCTCAGGGAGCCCAAGGCAAGAACTCAGGGCAGGAACCTGGAGGCAGGAGCTGAAGCACAGGCCATGGAGGAATGCTATTTACTGGCTTGCTCCCCTGGCTCATGCCCAGCCTGCCTTCTTATACCATACACATCAACCTGCCCAGGGTGGCACAACTCATTGTGGGCTGGGCCCTTCCACATTGCTCGACCATCAAGACAATACTCCACAAATGTGGCCACAGGCCAATCCAATGGAGTCAATTCCCCAATTGAGGCTCCCTCAACCCCGATGTGTCAAGTTGACACTAAAGCTATCCAGCACAACCAGAGAATATACTTTCTACTCAGCGCCTCAAGGAACATTCTCCAAAATCGGCCACATACTGGGGCACAAAAGGAACCTCAACAAATAAAAAAGGATAGAAATTATTCAATGCATTCTATCAGACCACAGTGCAATAAAGCTCAATATGAACACCAGAATAAGTGCAACTAGCTATAAGAATACATGGAGACTAAACAACACAATCCTGAATGATGAATGGGTTAGGGAAGTAATAAAGAGTGAAATAAAAGTATTCATGGAACTGAATGAAAAAGAGAATACGACACAACAAAACCTGTGGGATACTTTAAAGGCAGTCTTGAGAGGGAAATTTATAGCCCTTAGTGCTCACATTAAAAAAAAAAAAAAAAAAAAAAACAGAAAGGGAACAAATAAGATCTAACCCTGCAGCTAAAAACACCTTCGAGGGGAGCGGAGAGATAGCCTAAGCAGTAAGAGGACCCGGGTTCAATCCCAGCACCCACATGGCAAGCTGAGAACCATCTGTAACTCATTCCAGGAGAACTCCAGTTCCAGGGGAATCTGAGACCCTCTTCTACCTCTGCGGCATTGTACGACACAGTGGCACAGACCTACGTGCATACATTACAATTCTACACATAAAAAAAAAAAAAAAAAAAAAAAAAAAAAAAACCTTCAAGACAGCAACAAATGAAGCTTAAACCCAACAGACAGGAAGAAATAACAAAAATAGGAGCAGAAATCAATGAAATAGAAACAAATTAAACAATACATAAAATCAATGAATCCAAAAGTTGGTTCTTTGAAAAAATAGACAAAATATACAGACCTATAGCCCAGTTAAAGAGAGAGAGAGAGAGAGAGAGAGAGAGAGAGAGAGAGAGAGAGAGACTCCAAATCAGGAACATTCGTTTTGAAAGGGGAAACATCACAACAAACAAAAATCCAGACAATCATATGGGAATACTGCAAAAATCTATACTCCACTAAATTTGAAAATCTAAGAGAAATGGATGAATATCCAAAATCCTGGGAACCAACAAAGCTTAACCAAGAAGAGATTGACAGTTTAAACAGAACCATAATATTTGAGGAAATTGAAGATGTAATTAAGAACCTCCCAACTAAAAAAAGCCTGGTCCAGATGGTTTCACAGCAGAATTCTATAAAACATTTAAAGAGGTCCTACAACCACTGCTACTCAAACTGTTTAGAAGGATACAGAAGGAATTCTTCCAAACTCCTTCTATGAAGCCAGCATCGCTCTAATGCCAAAACCAGGCAAAGGCGCAAGCAAAAAAGAATGCTATAGACCCATCTCACTAATAAATGTAGATGCAAAAATTCTCAACAAAATACTTGCAAATCGCATACAGACCCATGTCAAGAAGATCATCCATCATGATCAAGTTCGATTCATAACAGAAATGCAGGGAAGTTTCAACATACGTAAATCAATAAATATCATAAAACACATAAATGGACTGAAAAACAAAAACCACACAATCATCTCAATTGATGCAGAAAAAGCCTTTGACAAGATCCAGCATCCCTTCATATTTAAAGTCCTAGAAGGTATAGGACTGAAAGGAACATTGCTCAACATGAACAAAGCCATATATAGAAAACCCACTGCCAACATCATCCTAAATGGAGAAAAATTGGAACCATTTCTCTTAAAGGTGGGAACCTGGCAAGGCCGCCCCTTATCTCCACTCCTCCTCAACATAGTGCTTGAAACACACGCTAGGGAAATAAGAAAAGATAAGGAAATTAAGGGAGTAATACTTGGAAAAGAAGTTAAGCTATCCCTTTTTGCAAATGATATGATAATTTACCTTAGAGATGCTAAAAACTCCTCTAGAAAATTTCTAGAAATGATTAAGAGTTTGAGTAAAGTGTCAGGCTACAAAATTAACCTAGAAAAATCAGCAGCCTTTCTTTTTAGTTCCTTTTATTTTTTTGTCTTTTTTTGAGACAGGGTCTCCTTATAGGCCCCATCTGTCCTGGAACTCGCTTTGTAGACCAGGCTGGCCTTGAACTCACAAAGATTCAGCTGCCTCTGCCTCCCAAGTGCTAGAATTAAAGATGCTCACCACCACACCCAGCACCAGTAGCCTTTCTTTACACCAACAATAAACAATTGGAGAAGGAATATAAAAAGACCTACCCACTCACAATAGCCTTAAAAATAATAAGATACCTGGGAACAATGCTAACCAATGATACCAAAGACCTCTACAACAAAAATTTTAAACCCCTGTAGGAGAATGAAAATGACATCAAAAGATGGAAAGACCTCCCATGCACATGGATTGAGAAAATTAATATAGTAAAAATGTCCATTTTACCCAAATTGATATACAGATTCAACAAAAATCCTAATCAAAATCCCTATGAGCTTCTTTACAGACTTGGAAAAAAAAATCCTTAAATTCATGTGGAAAAACAAAAGACCCTGAATAGCTAAAACAACCCTGAGTGAAAAACGCAATATAGGGGGGATTGCCCTACTGGACTTCAAACTATATTACAGGCCCATAGTCATAAACACAGCCTGGTACTGGCACAAAAACAGACCTGTTGACCAATGGAACAAAATTGAAGATCCAAACTTGAGCTCATACAATTTCAGCCACCTCATATTTATTTTGACAAAGGGGCAAAAGACTCTCAATGGAGGAAGGATAGCATCTTCAGCAAATAGTTTGGGCAAAATTATATCATCATTTGTAGAAGAACAAAATTGAACCCTTACCTCTCACCCTGTACAGAAATCAACTCCCAGTGGTTCAAAGATCTCAGTCTGAAGCCTGAAACCCTGAAGGTGATAGAAAAGAAAGTTGGCAACAACTTATAAGACATAGGCATAGGAAAAAAACTTTCTAAATCAGACAGCAGCTGCACAGGAAGTAAGGTCAACTGTCAACAAATGGGACCTCATAAAATTCAAAAGCCTCTGTACAGTGAAAGAAACAATCAAGGAAGTGAAGAGAAAACCCACAGAGTGGGAGGAAATCTTTACCAGCATTAATGTCAAGAAATATAAATTACTCAGAGAACAAAGTAATAAGAAGACAAATGACCTACTCAAAAGATCGAGTAAGAGCTTAACAGAGACTTCACCAGTGAGGAATTGAAGATGGCTGAGAAACATCTTAAAAAGTGTTCAACAACGTTAATAATTAAGGAAATGCAAATTAAAACCACTCTCAGATATCATCTCACTCCAATACTGCTAGCTAAGTTCAAGAAAACAAAAGACAACAGATGCTGGAGAGGTTGTGGGGAAATGCTGGTGGGAATGTAAACTTGTACAACCGCTATGGAAAGCAGTGTGGAGAACCCTTAAAAGACTGAAAATGAGCCTACCACCTGACCCAGTCATACCACTCCTGGGTATATACCCCAAAGACTCATCCTACCACAAAGATACATACACATCCATGTTTATTGCAGCTCTCTTCACAATAGCGAAGAGCTGGAACCAACCCAAATGCCCCTCAACAGGCGAGTGGATGACAAAAATGTGGTACATCTACACAATGGAATACTATTCAACGGTAAAGAAAGATGGCATTATAAACTTTGCAGTTAAATGGATGGAGTTTGAAGCCATTATGCTGAGTGAAGTAACACAGTCCCAGAAAGACAAAAGGAGAATGGTTTCCCTCATTTGTAAATGCTAACACCAAATCCCCTAGATGAAAGGCAAGGTGAATAACATTATTGTTATATTTCTGTTTATCTGAAAGCAACTATGTTTTTATAATATGAATCTCTCAACAGGCTCTAGTATCCACCCACCAATTATTTTCAGACTCTGTAATTACTGTATATGGGTGGAGAGTATGTATCCATATTTTAGAGTAATATAAAATTAATGGAGGAAAATGTGAATTCCTAAACATAAAAAAAAGACTGAAAGATGCAGGACAGTTATGGCAGAATGAATGATCTGGGGTGGAGTAGGGGGAAAGGAAAGGGGAATACGCCTGAACTGAATTGAAAAATGATGTCTGAAATACACAAAACATCAATAAAAAAGAAAAGAAAAGAATTGCAAATCAATATGTCAGTATCACTATTATTATCATATATATATATGTAGTATATATAACCTTTGTTATTTTTGTTTTGTTTTGTTTTGTTTGTTTTGAAACAGCATCTCCCTGTAATTCCAGCTGGCCTGGAACTTGCTATGTAGACCAGGCTGACGGAGATCTCATGGAGTACTGGGATAAATAAGGGGGTGCACCACCATGCTTTGTGAATATGTATTTATGCATAAATTTCAATTGTAAGCAGGAGACTTTAACATGATTTTTCATTTCCTATTTATAACTCAATGCTTTGTGGTTTGAATCCTATTTTTTTCAATATTTAGGTTGTTTCAACTTGTTTGTAAATGTGTATTTTCTGGAGTTTTTTGTTAGTCAATAAACTTGTCTTGCTTAATATTCATTCTTTATGTCAATAATAAACTGAAGTCATTATATGTATCATGGCCCTAATAGGCTTAGTAACAATTAAAAATATACCCAAAGTCCTGGGTTCAAATTCCAAATCACATAAGTCAGATATGGTCGTTCAAGCCTTTAATCTTAGCTCTTGGGAGCTTGGAACAGGAGGATCAGGAGTTTAAGGTCATCTTCCACTACATAATGAGTTCAAAGACAGCCTGGCATATATGAGACCTCATCTAAAATAAACAAGTATGGGCTGGAGATATAGATGTCTCAGTATTTAAGACCATTGAGAACTCTTGCAAAGGAACTTTGTTTGATTCCCAGCACCCATATGGTGACTAACAACCATCTGATAACTCCAGTTCCAGGGGACCCAGTGTCCTCTTCTGACCTCTGTAGACATTGCATGACACAGGTACACTCACACACACGCAGGCAATCCACTCATACACATAACAATATTTAAAAATTTTTAAAGGTAAGTTAAAAAAATGTGAGAGAAGATAAGAAAGTGGAGATCTGGAAATGGGAAACTGAAGTTCAGAGAAACAGTCACTGTTCATACTTCCTGAAGCAGTGGCATAGGTGTGTAAGTCTGAACTACTGAGAAAATGTGAGCAGCCCTATACATCTGTTTATAAATTTGGTCTGCATTAAATATGTTCATGGAAAGGTCAAAAGAAACTGCCTCCTTCTCTGAGTTGTGTTCTTTCTTAATTCATATAGTCACCACCTTGGGTGGCAATCCTGAGCCAATGTTGAGTGAACAGGCGAGGTAAGGTTGTAGAAGATCTCCTGACCTTACAGAGAGGACAAGGATTTCCTGACATGTGTTGTGACCCTTATGTTTCTAACCACCATGTACTTCTAGAAGAGCCTGCCTTTGCTTCCTTTCTACCCTGCAGAGTTCTTGTCTTTAACCATGTATAACCAGAGACTATAGAATGGAGGGGAAAGTAATGTTGCTTTGATCACAGATAATCTAATACAGGCTTGAACAATTCACTACTCTATTTTTTCTTATAGCTAAATTTGTATAGTATCTTTCGCCATCTGGACATCTTTGATGCATAAACAACATGCATTCTTTTTTGTGTCTTCTTTCCCTTTTCCTGCCTCATTTTGAGAAAGTGGACATTTTTCAATGGTCATACAAAATTTATATTTGCCTGGCCATTCCTACTCCATTTCTTTCATTATTGGTTCCAAACAAAATGCACCCTAAATTCATCACTTTGCAATTGTTTTCCAGTAATGCCTTGTTTGGCTGAGGTTATCTATGAGTAGTGTTCTCAACCAGGACATTAGAATCAATACCCCCAAGTATATAATTATTAGCTTATGCATTTCACCTTGCCTGTCCTGTGATTGTTATTCCATTAGTTTCTAATACTGACTGCATATAGTGAAAAACATGTCTGAATTATTTTTCACACATGTTTTCTCTATATAGATATCTTAATATCTATTTTAATATCTACTTAACTTAGGTTCACAAGGAATACTTTATCTTTCAGAAATATGACTACCAAAACATATACCAATATTGATGATTATGGCTCCACTTGTTCAGACATATGCTAAATGTTTCAAAAATGCAGATTCAAGCCTTCTTTTCTTTAAGAATATTCCCTTGAATTATACATTTCTATTCTCTTTTCTACTATTTGAGTCCTGTTTTTGAGAGATTTTTGTATTCTTGATCTCCTTAGCATTTCTCCTGTATCTAACCATCCTCTGTACTTTAATTTTATTGCCTTTTAATTTTTCTGCATTTCTTTTGTTTGGCAACTTTTTTCAATAATATTCCAGGTGTCTTTTGATGGAATTTTGTACATACATATTCATAAATAAATTAGATTGTTAACAGAAGCCTTTAACATAAGAAATTTTACTTCCTCATCAGTTTAAAACTTTGACGCCTTTATTACTATTTTGTTTGATATTGAGGCTGTCACTTCAACTTTTACATTAAATGTGTGTATACGTGCAATAAATAAATACAATATTCAAAATAATGAAACAATTTCTGCCAATTTGGTCTACAATAAGTAAAAATTATTGGGTCTAGAGAGATGGCTGGAAGAGCACTGGCTCCTCTTCCAGAGGACCTGAGTTCAATTCCCAGCACCTTCACTGTGGCTACAACTGTCTATAACTCCAGTTCCAGGGGATCTGATGCCCTCTTGTGGCCTTTGTAGGCCTTTGACCACACAGGTGCACTCATACACATAAATGTAAATAAGGAAATAATTTTCAATAGAAATTATTAATGATTTTGTGATTGGAAAATACAATTAATCCATAATAAATCATCTGCTCAAAAGGAAAAAGAGATACCAACAGTCATACCTGACCAAAAGTAAAAACATCATACCTGTATCATTCACAACAGTTCTAGGTTCCACTCATTTTATCTCCATCTGGAGAAATAATTGAGCTGATGTGTAAAATTAGAAACAAGAAGTCTCTGTTTTCTTAAGGTAACCTATATAACCGATATGTCTCAGATATGAAGAAATATACTCTACTGGTAAAATTATAATATTAAAATTCTAATTAATGTAACAAAAACAAACAGTCTTGGTATGAATTAAAAGATATCTGTTACTCTGCAGTGCTAAGTAAATAAGCACCTTCCTCCATAAACATTGTGATAAACCTAACAGCTGAGTCTTCTGGATTGGAATTCTTAATAGGACAAGGAATAAAGTGAGTTCTTAGTCAGCATCAACAGACTTTAGTAAAAGCTCCTATGAATAGTAACACTTGGAGTTCTTCTCACAGAATGGAAAGAAAAATATGAGTGTTGACTCTGGCAGCTGCCAGCATATGTTTAACAACTGATCTTTCAGAAAAGTGGTGGGCAGCATTACAGCTGAACACACTGTACAACCAAAACTCACCAGAAATTCCTAACAGTTCTTCACTTTTGGGACACTCCACCAAGAGGATCATCTCCCATAAACGAAACAGAATAACAAGTGACTAGCTTTCAAGCTGGATAATGTCTTCCTCAGAAACAGCATTTTATATACATTAAAAGTAAGAAGCTGCAACACCAAAAAACATGTATCGTTCCAGAATGAATAACTGAAAATGATCACCCTTTAAATGCATACTGCAGAGTCAGGAGATTACATCTTTTACTGCATTAAGTCTCAGAAAGATGAGACTACCCTTAGCCATCATGGTCAGAGATGATGCATTCCACACAAAGCAATACAACATAGTGTGATAGAAATCCTTAGAGATATATTTTCCGAGGCTAAAGTCCAAAATCAGAGCAGGTTCATCTTAAGTTTTTCACCAAAATGAATCCTGTGAAGATCTACTAAATATACAAAAGATGTCCTCAAATGGCTCTTGAATGCTAAAACATGGAAATGGTTAGAGACATTACTCTCAACTGGCTGAAGCAGGCGCCTGACTAACTCTCAGACCGGGTCAGATGAGGTGACATTTCCTTTGAGGAGCACTGTTACTGTGCACCCCACTGTTGCCATTCAAACAATCTTCTGTCAGGGACCTTCCCTGGAGGATGCTACTGAAAGTTCAAAAGGGGATGCAGGCTTCGTGTGGTCCCCTCCCACAGACTCCCTTGTTTGTGTAAAATAATTGCCCTGCCAAAGCCCTCCCTCAAAAGATTCTGATTTTCATTTAGAAACCTGCTGTTCAAATTGTGAGGACAAAATAATCATAATATCAGAAAAATATTTCAAAGAAAATAACACATAGTTCAAGTAAAAAATAAGCATCTAAAATTATTCCTACTACCATATAATGTGACTATGAATTAGCAATAATGAATGTCTTATATCACTTTTGTAAAAATATGCCAGAAAGTGGAATTTTAAATTTTATTTATTTTATTTATTTATTTCTGTATGTGTATCAATGTACTGTCTGCATGCAGGTTTGTGCACCCGTGTCGTGCAATGCCGCGGAGGTCAGAAGAGGGTGTCGGTTTCCCCTAGAACTGGAGTTCTCCTGGAATTGGAGTTTCAGACGGTTCTCGGCCGCCATGTGGGTGCTGGGGATAGAACCAGGGTCCTCTGTAAGAGCGGTCGGCGCTCTTAACCGCTAGGCCATCTCTCCAGCCCCTAAAAATTTTTAAAGATTAAAAAATAGTAATAGTAAACTACATTGGGGACACTAAATATGTTCATTGACAAAATTCATTTGAAACTGAATACCTGTGTTTATAACTTTATCATAATAGAAATCAGACACTGATCAAAATTGGCATTTATATAAGGATATGGAAAGATAAGGGATAGCGAAAAGACATATGCCTAACAGTCTGTTGTTCATTTCTTGTGATACAGGTTAATATAAATAATGTGAATTCCTACATTTTAATTTTTTATATTGTAATCTGGATAATTTAATTACAAGTAAATGAATCATCTGTGTGTTCTATAATCTTTTGCAAATATAGTAATTCATTTTAATACCTTCACACCTTACACAATGCACAGAAACATAATATAATAGTAATAAAATGTATAAAATCAATAAAATAAAATTTTATTATCAGAACTGAATTCTGTAAGATCCCGCAATATAGCCTCATGACAATTGGAGCTGATTCCCCAATATTAAGTCTCTTTTTACTTGTTAAATAATCGTCTTCAGCTCATTCTCATTCAAATATGACTTAACTAGACTAACATATACTTGTGATGTTGGGACTCCAAAATATTCCCAGAGAGTTTTTATACTGTCTGAGACATCATGAGATACTAATGGACTATAAAATAATTCAAATTATAGTAATAACTGTTACACAAAATTTAGTCATGATGTTGATAATGCTTGATTTACAATAGCATAGGATAGAGCAATCATTGTATCAGTGGAAAACAGCAGAATGCCTCAGAAATGTGGTAGACAGTGTTACAGAAGACCAATAACTTTTCAGTCATTTATCTCTCAATAAATATTTGTTGGTATAAATATGTTCCAAGAGCTGAATATATAACAATAAATAAAATACATGTTTCTTAGTAGTTTCCCCCACTTTCTTGTACCGTACTCCCCATTTTCTCTGTTTTCTACCTCTTCTCTTAGTTGAGCAAACAGTCCAGTCTATACCTGTTGTGGTCACACATTTTTCTGTATTTGATTGAGTAATACATATTTTCCCTGAGCAAAATTATCTTCCTCTGGATTTGATGTTTCTGTTTACTTAATTTATGTTCCCGTCAATTAAATTTAAAATATCCCAACTAATTGCAGCAGGCATGCCATATATAATCACTATAGATAAGTGTTATAAAATTTTCACATGAAGATAAATCATTGTGATCTCTCAGAGAAAGGCATAGACAGAAAAAAGTCAGAAACTTTACTAATAAGAGGATTAACTTTGGCAAATCAGGAGTTCTCTGAAGAAGAAACAATGATTCTGTAAATCAGTATCTGGCCCATGTGATTTTGTGTTAATTAGGAAAAGAGTAATGAGTGTGGTTTTATGGAAACTATAGGAAGGGGCCAAACATGAAAGACAATAGGTGAGTTTCTAGGTTCCATGTCATCCTTAAACATGGTGTTTCACGAATCACTTTAGATTATGGAAATTAAGATTGTAAATGCTGAAGGACATAAGAGAAAAACTGATGGAAATGATTGTTGCTCCTAGCTGCCTCTTAAGGAACAAATTAATGAATATACTAAACGTTCTCAGATCTTATCAAAATAATTTTTAAAGAAATAGCAAATTCAGCACTAGCTGTAAATAAAATGTAAATCAGAGGATTCAGTTAATATATACCATAGGTAAACTGCATATAGAGAAGCTACTTGAAATGCATATATATTTGTATCTATATGGATGTATATGTGTATCACATTATGCAGTTTTAAAAAGGCTGAGGACAGACGTCAGTTGGTAGTGTTTGCTTGAATGCATGAGGTCCAGGCTTCTTCAGTACCATACAAAGATGAAAACAAAAGCAAAACCCCAAAGATATCCTTATGCTCAGGCAAGTATCATTACCTTGAGTAAAAATTATTCATAATTGTTTTATTTTGAATCTGTTCTCCAGGAGTCAAAGAGCAATATGTCAAATGCAGATCTCAACAATCCATGGTCATCTAAAAATATGACATATATATAACATTAACCTTAAATGTCCCTAATCATCACCAATATTAATGAATAAAGACTATAACCTGGAGTGAAGACCCTTTCTGCTTTTCCTACTACATCATGTGTAGATATCCTGAAGCTTCTCTTGAATATACAGAGTGCATCTTGAAGTGAAAGATGGCTATTTTTCCAAATACTATTCCATTTTCTACATACTCTGTCTATAAGCGACATTTACAGCAGTTTTATCTATGAAGGAAGTATACTGAGTACATTTTGGAACTTTTGAATGACTGGTTAAAATCGACATGAAATAGAAATCAATGTTTTAAAGTTAAAAGTCATTCTTATAGTAATGCTGCAGTGAAATGTCACCATCCATGAACTTCTAGGTTATTAAAATGAACAAGAAATTTTACTAAGTAATTTTTATTTTTATTGAAATTTTGCTGATTTCATACAATATATTTTGATCATATTTTAATCTCCTCTTCTATCTTCACCTTTCCTGTCTTCGTTTGCTTCAATTGCTATTACAAAACACTCTGACCAATACCAAATTAGGTAGGAAGAGGTTTATTTCTTTTACTTCAGGTCATACAGTTCATCCCTAAGGGAGCCCAAGGTAAGAATTCAGGGCTGGAACTTGGAGGCAGGAGTTGAAGCACAAGCCATGCAGGAATGCAACTTAGTGGCTTGCTCCTCTGGCCCATACTCAGCCTGCTTTATTATACAATACAGAACAACCTGTTCAAGGCTGGCACCACCCACAATGAGCTGGACCTTCCCACATTATCCCAAATCAATAAAATACCCCACAGATATGGCCAGAGGCCAGCCCAATGGAGGCAATTCCCCAACTAAGGATCCCTCAACCCAGGTGTGCCAAGTTGGCAACTAAGATATCCAGCACAGCTTCTTAACTACTCACTTTTAGAGTCAATGCTGTATCTCCAAATGTCCACCAGTGTGGATTCATTCACTAGAGCCTTGTTAACCCTTGAAGATTCATATCCTTAAAAGAGACTGAAAATCCCCTTCTCAAAAGCCATTGGTTTCCAATAGCTCCTCACATAGAGTTAGAGTTTCTGACGTACATTCCCAGGTCTATGTTGGCACTAAAAGCCTTTAGAAAAATATATGTGGAAACCTATTAAAGTTTATATATTGACTCAATATGCCTTAGTGCAAACGACAGAATGCATGATGAAATTCAGTGTGTGTGTGGGGGGGGGGGAGGTAGTATGGGAAGGTTTCATTAGGGAACAGGCTATAAAGATGATTCAGATATTCTGTATAATGGGAGTTACCTTCTAACGGTGTGGCATTGCCCCTACTAGACACCATACGCTAGCAAAGTAAAGGACTAATGCAAAGAATGGACCCCCTCTTTTGAAGCTGTTGATAAGGGGTCCTTTATATCCTCAAAAAATACTGGCCATTAACCCTTATCTTTGTTACCCACCAGAACTTGATGGTAATATCCTATTGCTGAAGACATTACATATATAAGCCATAGAAAAAACAAGAAGGTTGGGGAGATTGCTCTTGCAGAAGACCCAGGTTAAGTTTCTAGTACCAACATGGTAGTTAACAATTGTAACTCTCTAGTTCCAGGAGGTCTGACACCCTCTTCTGGGATACATGGGCATGTACAACATGGGTGCACTTACAAACAGATAGACAATACACTCATACATATAACATTTAAAAATATTAAATGGAATATTTTAAGAGAAAAAATCAAGAAGAACTGGACTGACTTCAAAATTTCCTCTGTACTGGAAAGCTTTCATAGTGCTGGAAGGTGCAATGTGTGGCATTATAATTCCAGCATCATAATTTGACATGACTAATCAGTCTGACTCTTAATTTCAGTTACAAGAGTGGGCCTGAACTCAGGACATACTTTCATCCTCCAGATGTCTCCCAGATCTGTGCTGCTGAGTTAGACCTCACTCAATTTTATTCAAAACCATTTCTGCAGAATCAGTACGGGAGACTACACATGTGGATACACTTTTTTTTTTTAATTTTATTTATTTCTGTATGTGTATGAATGTACTGTCTGCATGCAAGTTTGTGCACCCGTGTCATGCAATGCCGCGGAGGTCAGAAGATGGTCTCGGATTCCCCAGGAACTGGAGTTCTCCTGGAATTGGAGTTTCAGACGGTTCTCAGCCGCCATGTGGGTGCTGGGGATCGAACCCGGGTCCTCTGTAAGAGCGGTCGGCGCTCTTAACCGCTAGGCCATCTCTCCAGCCCGTGGATACACTTTTATGTCATCAGACACTCTTGGTCTTTCATCCCCAGGACTAAAACACCTTACACACAACAGCAATAATTCTCCTCAGTCATCACAGTTTCCAATGAAGATACAAATATTAATGCACTGCCTTTCACCATATTGATTTGTTAATTATTTTTGAAGCTGTTGACCAAGGATCCTATAGAACTTTGAAAATACTTCCCCTCAAAAGAGGATGCTCCCATAATGATTATCTTGGACATTTTCCACTCTAAACAGGAGGCAAGATCACATCTGGCTGGTTCTTCCAAAGCTGCATGTGATGCATGTATGTATAGAAGTTACATCAGATGTCACAGTTATCTAGTTATTCAACCTTTCTTTCTCTTTCATAGTAATGACTTATGTAAGGAACTATATACTTTTCTTTTCTTTTTTTTTTTTTTTTTTTTTTTTTTTTTTTTTTTTTTGTTTTGGTCTTTTCGAGACAGGGTCTCCCTGAAGTCCCAGCTGTCCTGGAACTCACTCTGTAGACCAGGCTGACCTCAAACTCACAAAGATCCGCCTGCCTCTGCCTCCCAAGTGCTAGGATTAAAGGCGTGCGCTACCACGCCTGGTGGAACTATATACTTTTCAACTCCTGGAAATGAATCTGTTTGTTGGCAATTATGCAATTTCAAAGTGCAATCTCACAACCAAGATGTGTATACATGGCTTGTAAACAGCTTCTCAAATAAATATAGGTACATATTTAAAAACTTATTTTTAGTATGTACTTATTAATTATAGTATTCTATGTCACCATTTTCCAAAGAGAAAATCTGGTAGCAAAATTTGTGATTTTTTATTTAATCTGTAAAATATATAAAGAATATCCAGGACAGAATTTTTAAAATAGTCAAATACAAATTTAAAAAATATTTTCCTAAAACTATTTTATATTTTGTTTATTAAGAGCAGTGAATACATGAAACATCCTACTTGAAGTATTAGAATTTTAACAGACTAACTCTTTTTCCCTTTACTCTGATTATTATTGTTGATGGATAGATAAGAAAGAACAAGCTCTAAGATGACTATTTCTGATAATGATCAAATACAAAATAATGTCAAAATAATGATGTTTATAATTTATAATATCTATCTAGTAACTTACAATTTTGAATTGAGAGGTAAGAGGACAGAGAAATGAGACTGGCCATAAATTGTCCTGTCTTCAAAGGGAAGTTTAGTGTCCCTACTGGTGAATTTTCTCTCAATAAATTCTACTCTGATCTTGGATTTCTGTTGCAATTATCTAAAATGTGCAGACTATACATTTCCATTGGCTTTTTATGACTAAAATGTTAATACTTTGTGTAATATTAAAACATTAGGTCATGGGGCTGGAGAGATGGCTCAGTGATTAAGAGCATTGGAAGCTCTTGCAGAGGACCTAGGTTCAGGTCCCAGGACCCATATGGTGGCTAACGACTTTTAGTAACTACACTTTTAGGGATTCTAATGCCCTTTTTTTCTCCTCCATAGACATTAAGGCAATACACTTGTGCATATAAAATAAAAATAATGGGGGCTGGAGAGATGGCCTAGCGGTTAAGAGCGCTGACCGCTCTTGCAGAGGACCCGGGTTCGATCCCCAGCACCCACATGGCTGCTGAGAACCGTCTGTAACTCCAATTCCAGGAGAACTCCAGTTCCAGGGGAATCCGAGACCCTCTTCTGACCTCCGCAGCATTGCACGACACGGGTGCACAAACTTACATGCAGACAGTACATTCAAACACATACAAAATAAATAAATAAAATTAAAAAAAAATAAAAATAATAAAATATTTTAAAAAATAAGTGGGGATGGGACCTCTTAAAATTTTTGAAAATTGCATGTAAGTCTGCCTCAGAATAGAATATTTCAATACTGTCTTATTTAAAATTGTTTTTCAATAAAACAGTGTTGATTTTTAATGTTCAAATTTCAGACTACATACTTAATATGTGTTGCAGTTTTGGCCAATGAATAATAAAAGAAACTCATATGTTCATCCATAAAACTGTGAAGTACTGTTAAGAAGAAGATGTGTCAGAAAATATTTGTGTTGTATTTCAAATGCAATTGTTGTTAGATAAGACAGATGCAGAGAGCAGTATTGAGAGTCAGTATTCTGCAGCTGAAGAGATGGAGCACGAGATGCTATTGCAAAAGATCCAGGTTCCTTTCTGAGCACCCACATAGCAGCTAACAACTGTCCATAACTCTAGTTCCAGGGGATCTGATGCCCTCCTCTGACCTCTGTGGACATTGCATGACATGAGTGCATTTACATAGATGCAGAAAAACACTCATACGCATAAAATTTAATTTTTTTAAAAAAAAGTCAGTATTCTATGTGATGGACTGGTGTGTCTAGTTCTCTACCACACTCCCAACATGACTTTGTTTTGCTTACTGTTTTAAAATTTATACAAAATTTTTATTAAAGTACTGAATTTGAAAATTTCAGTGAGAAATGGGTTTAAGCACAATTATTTTTACAAAGAAGTTGATTAAAGACCACATAAATTGTTGGAATATTAAAATTCATTGCTTTAAAACAGTTATTAAGTCTATAATATAAGTCTGTAATATAAACCTACATAAATATACAAGTTAATTAAATAACTTGTAATTATTAAATAACTTGTATATTTATGTAGGTTTATATTACATTAGTATTTTGTGGGTCATATATTTCATATATAAATAAGAATAATTAATTTGTCTAACAACAAAGAGGACAAATATTAGAAGAAACAATTTATTGCAATTAAATTATCCTGAGGAGTTCCATTTGCACAATCAGCACACTGTACTTAAACATTATCCTGTGTGATAAAGGAAGAATATTTCCAAATTATATAATAAGAATTCAGTATAAAACTGAAGGCCATAATTACCCACCACTATTGAAAAAAAATAAAGCCTGAAATTAAAATATATTTAAATTCAGAAAGATTTATTCTAGATATGCCAAAACAGAAAAAATGTTCACTATTAATTATAAAGCACATATTATGAGACTAAATAAGCACCTATCCAATATAATTCAAAAAATTCTAAAAATCATTACCCATATGTATTTTTTGCGATAGAAAATTATACTCAAATGCATAATATTACACTCGTTTTAAAGTCAAAACAGGATAATCGTTAGCACTAATGCTTTAAATTATTTTAAAGTGTAGCTGTTATAGTTAAGCAAATAGTAAAGTTGGAGTCCAAATTTATATTACTTTCAATTACAATTTTAAATAGTTTTTTTTTAATTTTTATTTATTCTTGTATGTGTATGAATGTACTCTCTGCATGTAGGTTTACGCACCCATGTCATGCAATGTCGCGAAGGTCAGAAGAGGGTGTCGGATTCTCCTGGAACTGGAGTCAAAGACTGTTTTCAGCCACCATGTGGGGGTGCTGGGGATCGAACCCATGTCCTCTGCAAGAGCAGTTGGCGCTCTTAAGCATTAGGCCATCTCTCTAGCCCTCAATTACAATTTAAATACTTTGAAAATAAAATTCAAATGAAAATGAAAATATTTTAGTACAGAATATTAATAAAATCGTAATGCCTAATTTAGATCAATAATTTCCTCTTAGAAAGCATAACAAATTAAAGAGTTGTATGTACAAGCAGAAAAAGCAATGTTTATATTTTAGGAGTAAAATAATCTACAAATCAGTGAACAAATATTTTTCAATTTATGATGGAGCCATCTACAATAATAATGCAAAAGATAGTTTATTGCACCTAACAGTGTAGTTTAGCATATGATCTCAGACTACATAGATTTTTATATACTTGAGAAGTGTCATCTAACAGAAATTTGCTTAATTATAACATTTTAATTTTATTTATTTATTCTTTATGTGTATGAATGTACTGTCTGCATGCAGGTTAGTGCACCCATGTCATGCGATGCCTCGGAGGTCAGAAGAGGGTGTCGGATCCCTCTGGAACTGGAGTTAAAGACAGTTCTCAGCCGCCATGGGTGCTGGGGATCGAACCCGGGTTCTCTGCAAGAGCAGTCGGCGCTCTTAAGCACTAGGCCATCTCTCCAGCCCCAATTATAACATTATAATATCATGTAGTTTATTGAGTAATGCACTGAATGAAACAAAATAGTTCTGTTGGTAAGCTTTACATTTTTACACCATCCTAAAGTCAAACCATCATGCTTCAGAATCAGTCAGCAAATGAACGGAAGATACATTAAAATTCACTTAAATATCCTAATTATTTGGCTACATGCAAATAAATAGAAAAAACTAAGTTTCTTGTTATGTTGTCAAATTCAACATAAAGCATCAGTCCATCAAACTTAATATATGCAACTAATATTTTTTTTAATTTTTATTTATTTTTTTAATTTAATTTTTATTGATGCTTTGTGCATTTCATACATCTTTTTCCAATTCAGATCAGGCATATTTCCCTTTCCATTCCCCCCTACCCCCACCCCATCCCAGATCATGTATTCTGCCGTAACTGTCTTGCATCTTTCTCTGTTTTTTTTTTGTTTTTTTGTTTTTTGTTTTTTTTTCATTTTTTAGCTATAAGTGATAATCCATGAGTACAGGCATCCTTCGTGCAAAACCAATCTGCAGGCTGTTGTGCCCAAACCTCCACAGCCCCACCATCCAGTGGGGGGTGACAGGTTGTTTGTTCAATCAAGTTGATCAAATGAGTGTCCAGACTACATCGCTGTAGTTTCACCATTCACCCCAATCGCAGCCTTTACATTCTACCACGCCCCCTCTTCCGCAGATTGTTCCCTAGGCTTAGAAAAGGGGCACAGGTGGCTGAGAAGTAAAACAGTCCCCTCTCTCTGGAGCTGTTGACTTGGATCTAATTGGCTATTGGCTCTCTCCTTGGAGGAATAACCCATGGCTGATGCCACAAGCTTACATCCTCTACAGGTTAGGAGATGTTATAAGCCACAGTAAGACCCTGTCATATTTAACGGGGGGGGGGGAATGTAACTCATAGATTAACATATCATCCAAACATATGTGTCTATGCCAAAGTAACCTACCATAACTCTTAGTGCTGCTTAAATACCTATATATCTAATTGCTTGTGCTTCATCAGTAGGATCGAAAGGTTACTCCTGGACAAACTGTCAGCAACTAATATGTTTTTAATGTTAAGGTAAATACCTACTTTACCATTCTTTTTATGCTGTGTATTACTTTTCTCTTGTTGTGATAAAACACTCTGACCATGTGAACTTACAAATGGAAGAGTTTATTTGAGTTTATGGTTCAAAAGGAATTAGGGTCCCTCATGGTGGCAGGCTTGGTGGCAGGAGGTGCCTGAGCAGGACTAGAAAGAAGAGACTCACATCTTCAAGCAGGCACAGGAAGCAATGAGACTGGAGATCCCACAAATAAATCCACCCTCATGACATGCTTCCTTCAGCAGTCACACCTTCCAAGATCTCCCAACATAGCGCCACCAACTGGGGACAAATGTTGAAATACTTGGAGCCTATAAGGGATAATTTCATTCGAACCACCTCATAGTTCTAGCTGTCTGACCTAGGATTCCACGCATAATAGACATACTACCTTGTGCTTCCAGTTCTTCAGTTTGTGAGATGGGCTTCCCTACCTAGCCCAGATTCAACCTCTCAGTCTTCCAATTTCTACCTTCTCTTAATGCCTTGGGTAGCCATGATCTGCCCTGTCACTGTTCTCCATTTAAAGGAATAATAAAACAATTTTAAAGAAACATATTGTTAATTTAGAAAAAAAATCTATCTAAATAATAAATATCTAAATAATGTGTTGTGAACAACAGTCAAATTAAAGCAAGAAACCATTACAACTTAAGCATTAATATAATAGACTGAAAAGGATTACAGTAAAATAGATGGCACAGTACAGGCCTGAAGTACACATTGTAATATTGAATATGTGATGAAATTGTCCCATAGAATTCAGGACATTTAAAGGTTACAAGTGAAAGAGGTAGAACTCAGACTGAATGCAATAGTATGAAGGATTAAGTTCCTCCCCGATTCACAGATTGAAGTCTAATCTCCTATGTGATATTAGGAAGAAAGGGTTTGGGCAGGTGACTAAGTAGTGAGGGTAGAGACTTCATGGATAGGAGGTCCCAGAGAGCTGCCTTGCCCCTTTCACCATGTTAGGATAGAGGTACACTTTACAGATTCAAAAATGGACCTTCACCACACATCAGCTCTGCTGGTAGCTCGATCTTAGATTTCTAGGAACCAGAGATGTGGGAAAATTTTTTCTCTTGTTAATAATCCATCTCCTCTTTGTTATATTTTATAGAAGTCAACATATACAGAGACATAATTTTCAGGAAGAAAAAAAGATTAATGTATTGGTTAAAGGAACCATTCTACAAAAATGCAAGATTTTTCAATGATTCAATGGAGATCAATGGTTATTATTCTGTGATATTCAGCAATGACTGTCACAGTGATTACACAGATTAAATAGCAACAAATATATGTTAACTGAATGCCCAGATTAGAAGCAACTATTAGTATGTGCAACATAACTACACATGGCTGCCATCTTTACTTTGGATCGTTTACCTCCATTGATGGCAGTTTGTAATTGTGAAAACAATTTTCTGTCAAATGAATCCTAAGGATTCAGACGGACTCAGAGTTTTCCCTTAAAGATCTACTTCACTCATCACAAGCTCAACCCTAGAAACTTCCACTCCTGTTCTTATGGCTTTAAGAACAGTCTGACCCGGGTTCGATCCCCAGCACCCACATGGTGGCCAAGAACCGTCTGAAACCCCAATTCCAGGAGAACTCCAGTTCCAGGGGAATCCGACACCCTCTTCTGACCTCCGCGGCATTGCACGACACGGGTGCACAAACTTGCATGCAGGCAGTACATTCATACACATACATAAATAAATAAAATTAATTTAAAAAATTAAAGAAAAGAACAGTCTGAATTAAAAGATTAATTTCTACTAGCAAAGTAAAGAAAATGCTCCTGTTTCTTTTAAATCTTAGGCCATTGGCTTGTAAATGTTCAATTTTTTTGTGTGTAGAAAGGAAGCGCATCCTCCTATCTTGTCTCTATTTTAAACTCCTCATAAAATTCTTCAAATCCATATGATACCAAGGCCACCTCAAAATGGTAAATAAGGGGTTTTTGGATACCAAAGTACTATGAAGGGGATGGAAAATTATAAACAGCTATCAAGGTCCAGTTGATACATCAGGCCCTATTGAGTTCTGGCTGGCAGATTTGGGTCACTAACATCTCTTTCTTGCTCAAATTCCTCTACTTTGAAACATAGTAGTGTGTTTTCTTCTCTAATGAAAATTTCAAGTTGAAAACACTTGGAGGGAGTGGTTCAGCTTCTAACTGGCTGAGCTCACAGTGGAGAGTTTTCTTAGTACTGCTCCTCCCTGGGTCTGTTCATACTGGGTCCAAGCCATGCTCCCTGGGTCTATGGCACTTCTGGCCAAGGACAAGGCCTCAGAGTCAATGTAGAAACCTCTCAGATGGGTCCCTGGATAGTATTTAAGAAGCTGAACCAAAGAGAAGCTTATGGTAAGCTATTCAAATATTCAGCTACAGCAGTGAACATTTTCTGAGACTCAAGTAGCATCACAATCAAGATTCAGACCCCATTTCACCTATGCAAGTGTAATGTGACCTCAGATAGCATCCATTGCTCTAGTCTGAGATACTCTTCTGATGTCTTAACCAACACAGAATTAATTCTGCTTCAAAAATATTCAGCCTTTGAGATTTTATCACATATCTTATAGTAGTATATTCTTTTCTACCTCTTGCCATTAAATTTTAGCCCATATCTAAATATTATTCAAGCTCCAGAGCAATGAGAAAGTTTTTGCAGAATTCAGAGCTCTCCAAGTGATATGATCTGAATTTCAGTCAAAAATATAGGTTTCATAGTAATGTATTACACACACATATGTGAGATATATATATATATATATATATATACATACATATAATAAAACAGTATAGCTTCTATTTCCAAACATTTTATTTACTATGCATATATGCATAAAATGTATTTGGAGCCAATCCACCCTCATTCTCTCACCTCCAATTCCTATTCTACTCATCCCCATTTTTCTTTCTGAACTTCTTGTGTTGTTTCTCTCTCACACATCAAAAATTATAAATCATTTTCATTTTATGTGTGTGAGTGTATTTCCTTCATGTATGCAAGTGCACCTATGTTGTACAATGCCTGCAGAGGTCAGAAGAGAGTGCCAGATTGCCTGGAACTGGAGTTATGGTTGATGGTTAGCTGCCATGTAGGTGCTAAGAATCAAACCTGGGTCCTCTCCAAACCCCATTCTCTTTTTATTTAATAGACACTGAGTCCGTTTTATCAATCATGTCTTTGTGTGCATGACTGTGAGAACATTTACTAGAACATGGAGAATTTCTCACCATTAAAAAAAAGTGACTCTCCTGCCAATAGCCATCAACTGCTAACATTTCCTCAGTTAAGAGTGGCACTTCATGAGTTCCTTCCCCATCCATGCTGGAATTTTGATTGTCTTGATCTTGGACTAGTCAGAAAGATCCTGAGATTCAGAGGAAGTATATGTCTGCAGCAAAGTGGTATTTGCATGTTAATGGATTTCCACAGTGGCTGCAACAGTGTGCCCTCTCACCAGCAGTGAGAAAGAGTTCTCCCTTCCACAATTTCATAGAAGCATTGGTTGTCATTTGTTTTGTTCTGATTTCTTTTTTAATCAAAGCCATTCTAAGTGGAGTCAGATGAAACCCAAAGCAGTTTTAATTTTCATTTCTATGATGGTTAAAGATGTTGAACATTTAAAAAATATTTCTTGGCCATCTGTACTTCTTTTGATACCTCACCATTAGTTTCATAACCTAATTTTTAATTGGGTTGTTTGTTATCTTGATGTTTAGGGTTTTAAATTCTTTGTGTATTTTAGAAACATCCTCTGTTTACAGCTGGCCTCTTCCCTCAAATGATGGTGCACTTTGATGGACAGAAATGTTTTAGTTTCATGAGGTCCCATTTGTCAATTATTGATATTAATGCCCCTGCTACTGAGGCCCTGTTCCAAAGGTTCTTACCTAAGCCTATACATTGAAGTGTATTCCCTATCTCCTCTGTAAAGATACCATGTCTTATCTTGAGCTGTTTGATACAGTTAGAGTTTGAGTTTTCTGCACAGTGAGAGATAAAGATCTAGTTGAAGTCCTTTGAATATAACTGTCCAGTTTGACCAAAATTCTTTGTTAAAGATGCTCTCTTTTTTTTTTCAATCCATAGGCATGGGAGGTCTTCTCATATTCTGATATCCTTTTCAATTTCTTTCTTTAGTATTAAGTTTTCATTGTATAGGCTTTCACCTCTTTCATTACACTTATTCTAAGACATTTTGTTTTACTTATTTTTGAGGCTGTTTTGCATAGGGTGAGTTCCCTGATTTCTTTCACCGTTTCTTTGACATATTGTAAGGCTACTGGTTTTAGAGTGTTCATTTTTTTTATCCTTCTACTTTACTGAAAGTGTTTACCATTTTTATGGTTTTTTTGGGGGGGTGATTCTTTAGGGTGTTTATTTTTTTATTTATTTTTGCATGTGTATTAATGCACTGTCTGCATGTAGGTCTGTGCACATGTGTCATGCAAATGCCACAGAAGTCAGAAGGGGGCATCAGACTCCCCTGGAACTGGAGTTAAAGATGGCTCTCAGCCACCATGCTGGTGCCAGGGATTGAACCCTGGTCCTCTGCAAAATCAGTCAGCACTCCCAACCCACTAGGCCATCTGTGATGGTTAATCCTGGGTGTCAACTTGACTGGACTAAGGAACAAATAAGAGAAAAAGGATCTTCGGATTGGAATACCTCAACCCGGATGGCCCACCCCAAATGCGGGCATTACCTTCTGCCGGCAGGCAGTATAAAGGCCATGGCAGAGGGAGCTGGTCCCTTTTTTCCTGCATCTTGCCTTTCTCTCCCTGGTGAGTTTGTCTTGCTGCTGTGTTCAACCCTTTGGATCCTAGTGTGTACTAAGACCAGCAGATCTCCTGGAATCCACTGGGCCTTCAGCAGCAGATTGGGACTACTGAGACATCCAGCCTTGCAGACTGAGCACTTCCCTGGATTCTCAGCTACTGTTGGACTACTTGAGCTCTGTCACATGAGCAAATAAGTAAATTGTATATAGCTGTGTATTTGTCCTGTGTATTGTCCTGTTGTTTCAGAGAACCCTGACTAATACAGATTTTGGTACCAGAAGTGGTTGTAGAGAAACAGAATTGAAAGGATGAATTTCTTTAGCGGGCTTGGTAGTCTCTGGAGCCAGCTCTCCAACCCAATGAAGCCTAGAGTTACTAAAGGCTCTCCTGGTGGCATTAAGAGGAACGATAATCCTTGGTGCAGACTATTTGTTGTAATTATGAAGATAGATCCATTTGACTCACCTAACTCACCTCTTGTGAAGAGCAAGGAATTTAGCGACTCTATATATAAAATGTTTGAGAAATTGAGGAAAAATAAGGAAAATAATGATGTTACCTTGTTGCTCCTAGCATGTCTCGATAAAGTGATAGAGGAAAATAAGGAGCTCAGTGATAAAAATGACCAGCTCCAGATTCGAAACTACAGTTTAAAAATTTCCAAATGTGCTCTGAAAGAGCATCTTCTCTCCAGCAGCCAAAGAGCTAAAGCAGCAGAAAACCTCAAGCTGGAGCCCTTATTATACATTTGGCTGATTTAATTCCCAGCCAGGAAGAGTGTCAGCAGTTAAAATGAGAGCACTGGTGGGGAAAGGGTGGAACCCTGAAACTTGGGATGGAGATGTGTGGGAGAACCATGATGATGATGACTTTGAACCCTCGGATTCTGAGGGATTTTCTTTACCTGAGGAATTAATCTCCCCACCTTCAGCAGAGAATCCACACCCTCCAGATCCCTCTTCCCCACCCTTGCATGAGGAAACTAATCTCCCCCTTCCAGTGGGAGCTAATGTCCCTCAGGGTCCAGCAATTGTTGCCTCTAGACCTATAACCAGATTGAAGGCTAAGCAAGCCCCTAAAGGTGAGATAGAAAGTGTGGTCCATGAGGAGGTGTGCTACACCACTAAAGAAATGAGTTTGCCTACTCATTCCAGCAGAAGCCTAAGGAATATGTGTGCGAATGGATTTTAAGGGTGTGGGATAATGGTGGAAAGAACATAAAATTGGATCAGACTGAGTTTATCGATATGAGCCCACTGAGTAGAGATTCTAGGTTTAACATGGAAGCCCGAGTGGTTAAAAAAGGTGTTAAAAGTTTATTTGAATGGTTGGCTGACATATTTATTAGGACATGGCCTACTAACAGCGAGTTAGAGATGCCTGATGTTCCTTGGTTTAGTACTGATGAAGGGATTGTGAGGGTCAGAGAGGTGGGCATGCTCGAGTGGATTTGAAGTGTAAAACCACATTCTCCACAATGTGAGGACCCAGAGGACATGCCTTTCGCTGAATTTATAAGATGGAAAGTACTGAGAGAGAAACCAGAATATTTGAAGAGCTTTGTTTCTGCTCTATTTCTTATGCCAGGTCTTACAGTTAGAGAAGTTGTTGCTTGCTTGCATAAATTAAATGTACACATAATAGGTTTAACAGGACCTCAGGGTAGGCATCAGGTGGCAGCACTGAATCGCCGAAGACCAGAGGTTCGATTATATACTGATTCATGGGCTGTAGCCAATGGTTTGGCTGGATGATCAGGGACTTGGAAGCAGTGTGACTGGAAAATTGGTGAGAAAGACATTTGGGGAAGAAGTATGTGGAGAGAGCTCTCTGAATGGTCAAAGGATGTGAAGATACTTGTGTCTCATGTAAATGCTCATCAAAAGGTGATCTCAGCAGAGGATGAGTTTAATAATCAAGTAGATCAGATGACTCATTCTGTGGACAGTCAGCCTCTTTCTCCAGCTATCCCTGTTGTTGCTCAATGGGCCCATGAACAAAGTGGTCATGGTGGCAGAGATGGAGGTTATGCATGGGCTCGACAGCATGGACTTCCACTCACCAAGGCTAATCTGGCTACAGCTGCTGCTGAGTGCCAGATTTGCTAAGAGCAGAGACCAACATTGAGCCCCCGATATGGTGTTGTTCCTTGGGGTGACCATCCAGCAACCTGGTGGCGGGTTGACTACATTGGACCACTTCCATCATGGAGGGGACAGCATTTTGTCCTTAAAGGAATAGATACTTATTCTGGTTATGGATTTGCCTTTCCTGCATGTAATGCTTCTGCCAAAACTACCATCCAGGGACTTACAGAATGCCTATCCACTGTCACGGTATTCCTCACAGCATTGCTTCTGACCAAGGAACTCACTTCACAGCCAAAGAAGTGCGACAGTGGGCCCAAAGGTCATGGTATCCACTGGTCTTACCATGTTCCCCACCACCCAGAAGCAGCTGGCTTGATAGAATGATGGAATGGCCCATTGAAGACACAGTTACAGTGCCAATTATGTAGCAATACCCTGGAGGGCTGGGGCAAGGTTCTCCAGCAGGCAGTATATTCTTTGAATCAGCGCCCACTATATAGTACTGTTTCTCCTATAGCCAGAATTCATGGGTCCAGGAACCAAGGGGTGGAAGTGGGAATGATTCCACTCACTATCACCCCTAGTGATCCAGTAGGAAAATTTTTGCTTTCTGTACCCATGACCTTGCATTCTGCTGGTATAGAAGTTTTGGCTCCGAAGGGGGGAGTGCTTTTGCCAGGAGATACAGCAAATGTTCTATTGAACTGGAATCAAAGACTTCCCCCTGGCCACTTTGGGCTTCTACTGCCCTTAAATCAACAGGCTAAGGAAGGAATAACAGTAGGAGGAGGAGTGATTGATCCAGACTACCAGGGGGAAACTGGACTTTTTCTGCACAATCGGGGCAAGGAAGATTATGTCTGGAATGCAGGAGAAGCTGTAGGGTGCCTTCTGGTGCTACCATGTCCTATGATTAAGGTCAATGGGAAAATCCAACAACCCAAACCAGACAGGACAATAAATGGCCCAGACCCTCCAAAGATGAAGGTATGGGTCACTCCTCCAGGAAAAGAGCCAAGACCTGCAGAGGTGCTTGTGATAGTGGAGGAAATACAGAATGGGTAGTAGAAGAATGTAGTCAAAAATAGCAGCTGAGACCATGGGACCAGTTGCAGAAACATGGATTATAATAGAAATTAACTTGTTCCCTTTTAAATGTACAACTGAGATAAGTGTTAAATGTTGTCATATGTAGGTTATTAGATACTGAAGGACTAAGCGTTCCTCAAGGACATTACCACCTACTCTAAGGTATAATGCTTTGCGATTGCACATGAGACACTTATAACATGTTAGGGGGAATTATGACCTTGCCATTGTTCACAATTGACATTTAAGCATAACATAAGGAGAGGCTGTTTATTGGTTGTCAAGTTGACAAGGGGTAGACTTGTGATGTTTAATCCTGGGTGTCAACTTGACTGGACTAAGGAACAAATAAGAGAAAAATGATCTTCGGATTGGACTACCTCAACCTGGATGGCCCACCCCAAATGTGGGCATTACCTTCTGCCAGCAGGCAGTATAGGCAGGCAGTACAAAAGGCCACGGCAGAGGGAGCTGCTCCCTTTTTTCCTGTGGCTTGCCTCTCTCTCACTGGTGAGTGAGTTTGTCTTGCTGCTGTGATCAGCCCTTCGGATCCCAGTGTGTACTGAGACCTGCAGATCTCCTGGAATCCATTGGGCCTTCAGCAGCAGATTGGGACTACTGAGACATCCAGCCTTGCAGACTGAGAAGTTCCCTGGATTCTCAGCCTCTCCAGTGTGGTGCAGCTACTGTTGGACTACTTGAGCTCTGTCACGTGAGCAAATAAATAAATTGTATATAGCTATGTATTTGTCCTGTTGCTTCTGTTTCTTTAGAGAACCCTGACGAATACACCATCTCTCCAGCCCCAGATTCTTTAGGGTGTTTAATGTTTGACATTATATCATCTGCAAATATGGATACTTTGACTTCTTTCCTATTTGTTTCTCCTTAATCTCTTGTCATATTTGAGTTCTCTAGTTAAGATTTCTTTTTTTTTTTTTTTTTTTTTTTTTTTATTTCGGTATGGGTATCAATGTAAATGTCTGCATGCAGGTTTGTGCACCCGTGTCGTGCAATGCCGCGGAGGTCAGAAGAGGGTCTCGGATTCCCCTGGAACTGGAGTTCTCCTGGAACTGGAGTTTCAGACGGCTCTCGGCCGCCATGTGGGTGCTGGGGATCGAACCCGGGTCCTCTGCAAGAGCGGTCGGCGCTCTTAACCGCTAGGCCATCTCTCCAGCCCCTCTAGTTAAGATTTCAAACACTATGATGAACATGAATGGAGAGAACTAGCTTGTTTACTTCTGCTCCTTGTTTTACTGAAAATGCTTTGGGTTTTTTTCTGTTTAGCATGTTTGCTATGGGCTTTTTGTATATTGCATCTTTATTATATAGAGATATATGTACATCTTTACATCTTCTGTGTCTTTTTTCATGAAAAGATACTGGAATTTGTCAAAGGCCTTTTCTGCATCCAATGAGATGATCATATGGTTTCTGTCCTTGAGTGGTTTATGATGTGGATTATACTTATGTTGAACCATCACTGAATCTCTGAGATGAATCCATCTTTATAATGGTGGATAATCTTTTTGATATGCTTTTGTTTTTTGTTCAGTTTGCAAATATTTTATTAAGAAATTTTGCATCTATTTTCATCAGGTTGATTGCCTACAAAAGTTTTGTTGGAACTTTGTCTGGTTTGAGGATCAGTGTAATTTTGGCTTCATAAAAAAGTATTTGGAAATATTCCTTCCATTTCTATTTTAAGGAATGATTTAATGAGCAGTGGTCTTAGCTCTTCTTTGAATGTCTTGTAGAATTCTGTTCTGTATCCATCTGCCGTGATCTTTTATTAGCTGGGAGGTTTTTAATTACTCCCTCTATATCATTGGTTGGTATGGGTATATTTAAATTGTTTACCTCATCTTGAGTTAATTTTTACAGGTAATACATATGTAAAAATTCACTTCTCTTAGATTTCTCAGTTTATTGTAATACAGATTTAAAAACAACTTATGACTCTGAAAATGTTCAGTGTCTGTAGTCACATTTCCCTTTTTAACTTTGTGCTTATTAATGGAGGTCCTCTATTTTTGTTAATTTGACTGGAGGTTTTCCCATCTTGTTAATTTTTTTGAAGAGCAATGTATTTTTCAGTATTTCTTTCATTTCTATTTTGTTTATTTTAACCCTGACTTTTGATTGTCTCTTTGCATATATTTTAGGTATTGAATTTCCTGGTTTATTAAGGTCTCAGGTGCATCATTAATTTATTAGTATCGTGACATGGCACCTCAAGATTGGCCATAGCTCTACCATATTATGAGTCCCAGCTGAGCCTGGTACTTAAAACTTTACTCAGCCAGGCGTGGTGGTGCACGCCTTTAATCCTAGCACTTGGGAGGCAGATGGATCTCTGTGAGTTCAAGTCCAGCCTGGTCTACAGAGTGAGCTCCAGGCCAACTGGGAATAAAGGGAGGCCCTATCTCAGAAAAAAAAAAAAAAACTTAACTCAAGGTCTGAAAATAAATGTTTAATTCAACTTAATTGGGACAAGATTTGGAGAATAGCTTAGCATGTTCCTCATTGCTTAGAAACTAACTCATTCTGCATGGCTTCTGGACTTTATCCTTGCCTTGCTTTTAGAGAATAGAAATTGTTAGAGAGGCTTACCACCAGTAAGCTTGGGAACTTAAGCTTTTACCCCTAGATATGTTTTCTCATATATAAATGACTCGCAACTGTGATTCAGTGACCCCTCAAGTGAGGATCTGATGTATAGTTGTCAGATGACTAAATACTTTCTATTCACTTCATTTTGTGCCTGGGTGGTCTTATCTGGTGAAGTTACCCCATTTCAAGATGATCTGTCTCTAAGTTTCTAATGTCAGCACTTCAATTAGTGCTATAAAATTTCCTCTTAGGACTGGCTTCATTGTGTCCCATAGATTTTGGGTCGTGCTTGATATTTTAGGTTGGTTTTGTTTTTATTTTTATTCAATTCTAGTAGTGTTTTTATTTTTATTCAATTCTAGTAATTTTTACCTTTCCTTCTTGATCCAATTTTCATTTGGTAGTATGCTGTTCTGTTTCCATGAGTTGGTGTGTTTTTCCCATTTGTCTATGACAGCCAACTATATTGTCTATATTGTCTATATTGTCTATGATAGCCAACTTTATTCCATTGTGATCAGATAAAATATAGGATATTATTTCAATTTTATTAACTTTCTGCCTACTGGCTTTGTGTCCTAATATTGATCAATTCTAAAGAATTTTCCATGGCTGGTTAGAATAAAGTGAATATTTTTAGTGTTTGTGTGGGATATTCTGTAAATATGTGTTAGGTCCATATTATTTGTGGTGTCATTGAACTTTTATTTAGTTTTCTAAATGGGATTTCTTTATTTAGTTTTTGACTATATGACCTGTCTATTGGTAAGAGTTGGAGAATGAAACCACTGACTATCACTGTGTTGGAGACAATCTGTCATTTTCATTAGGTAGCATATTATGGGATGAGTGCTTTCTGGGGGAGACATGTCTTGGCTTTTCATGTTCTTTCTGTTCTGCGGTGGGGCTTATAAAACTGGAATTAGTTCACTGGCAAGGATTTCTTTCTTGCTTTGTATTTTTCCTTTTAGATTTTGCTAATTTAACACAAACAAGAGACTCCTCTACTTGGGAGAGCACACCTCAGTTGAATAATTTCCTCAATCAGTCTGGCTCTGGGGCTTGTCTGTGAGGCATTTATTTACTTAACTGCTGACTCATATAGTAGGGAACCCCACTGTGGGTTGTGCCATCCACGGGAAGGTGGGCACAGTTTGAGTAAGAAAAGTAGCTCAACAAGTGGGGGAGGAGGGGAGACAAGCCATTAAGCAACATTCTTCTGTGTTCTCTGCCTCGGCTCCTGCCTCAAAGTTCCTGACCAGTTCCTGCCCTGACTTCCCTCAGTGATGAACTGTAGGAAAACTTATTTAAGATGGGTTGGATTCTAAGGCAATGGTACCTTCCTGGCCACAACCATGGGGTGGGGTGAAGTGACATTCAGCTCTGAGAATTGAGTCATGATGGATATTTTAGCAGACATGTTGGAATAAAAGCTCTCTGCATTTGGACCTCAACATGTGTACATGTGGTGTGCCTTCCTGCATGAGTTTTCCACATGGGTCGTCCTGGGACAAAGTGGGCCCTGCCACAAATCTCGACAGCATCACCACAGTTGGTGTCCGAATGTGGGGCAGAAGGAAACCTTGACAACTTAGGTATACATACCCATAAATCTTGCCTTTTTCTTCTCTCTCTCCTGATATCTATCTGTTGTGGTAGAGCTGTCTTTCCTGCTGGTTTCAGTGGATGGGACAGTGGTCTGAGGGCATGTGGTTTTGTACACATGGAGGAGAGTAGCCTGGCTCTGATTTGGTTCAGAGGGAGCACCCAATGCTTTCCCGGCATGGGCCTCCTGGCATGGTCACTCCTGCAGGCTATAAAAGCCACTGACCTCAAGGCTGAATTTAATATTAAGGCTTAGCAGTTATGCTTGGCCTTAAAAACAATTTTTCATAATTCTACAGGTCTGAAAAACTTTCTGCTTTTAAATTCCACCCCCCCCAAAGAAAGACTCCTGCTGTGAGGAACCAGCTCCTCAGGCTCCTCAAGTTCAGTTCCAATCTTAACTTGTTCATATGTAAATTTTCTCCTGGTAGCTCTCCTCCACCTGAGCCCACTTCTCTCTATTGCAAATTAAGGCCTTTTACAGAACCGCCCTCCTCCAAGAGCAGCCTCTTCCAGATAATTTCAAGCCTTGGCCATTTTTCTCTTAAATTTTGTATACAAAATCTGTTTTTTGGATAAAAGTGTGTTACTCTCTTGTCTTCTTATGGGTTTTTCCTAAATCTAATTCTTCTTACCTAAAACCTGCTGGCTATTTGTATATCCAAGGTTAGGATTTAGCTAACAGTAATTCAAATCCATCTCAGCATCTTTAACTTAAAGTGTAATATTTTTACTTAACCCCCCGGTACCCTAGATATAGTTGATTTAATTTTATCTTGCTCCTTTTAAATGTGTTTCACCTTAAAAATATCTTCTCACAGAATTCTAGACCACAGGTGGTCTGAGCTCTGGCCTGGCACCATAAGCCTACCTGCTGTGCATGCAAACCAGCTGCCACACTGAGCACATGATATCTAAATCATGCCCTTTAAATTTTGACTTTAGGTAACATCCTTTTGATTTCAGCATTTTGGAAACAAGATAGATGGATTTCTAGGAGAATTTACAGGCCTTGAAGTTCTAACAAAACAAATTTGCTCTGATAAATTGTCTTTTTTTAAGGACCATTGGTAAAAGTCTCTTTAACAACTTAAATTGATATTTTGGTTCAATTTAAATGAGAAATTTTTTGAATAAAACTGTTTTATGCTCCTTTAAGCCCATCTTCAAGCTCTGTGTATGTGTGAGTGAATGCAAGTTCCCACTTTTAATTCATTGTAATCCTACAGGTTTAATTCTATTTAGCTGACTATAAACAAAAATAGATTCAATTCATAGAAAATGCGTTATACCCCTTAGTGTTAACAATTTTTAATTGGGTTTATAGTATGCATATTATCCAGTTTAATGATAGATTATTGTTAATTATTAGTAGTAATTGTTATTTATAGTTATAGTTATAGATATAATTATTAATAACAATTGATAGAAATTCAGTCTAATGGTAAATTGTTCATTATTGGAGGCTATTATTATTGACAATTGTTATTCATAATAATTATTAATGATTGTTGTGACTGATAATGGTTAATAATAATTATTTATAATTAATAATAATTAATAATAGTCATAATTGTTGTGATTGTGGATAATTATTATTATTCTTCCAAAGTCCTTAATAACAAGACAAGATGGATTGTTCCAAGACTACGAACAACTTTGGCCTGTCTACGTTTGGAAATCCTCAATCTTTAGATTTGTAAATAGCATAGGGACAGTTAGGCTTAGGAGAGGGACAGTTTAGGCATAGTTAACCAGAAGGGACAGGATAGGAAAAGAATAGGAGTAAACTTTAGAGATAGTTCATTAAAGGCAAATGGTTGGAAATGGGTCTAAGAGGTGGCATATGGATCTCAGATTTTTCATGCATTACTAGGACATTTATTCTAATTATGTAAAAATAACCCTATAACAAATTATAAAGATTTCATGTTTTTCATTGGACATCAAACAATATGGCTTTCTTCCCTTACAGGTCAACCTAATAAACCTTTATTTTGTGTGTATGTATGTTTGTATGTATTGTGCATGCACACGTGTGTATGGATGTGTGTACTTGTGTTCCAAGTATATTATAATTTTAACAGCCATGATACCAGCAAAAATATTGCCTCTGAGTTGAAACGTGGCCCTTCCTTCTCAAGACAGAAATTTACATTAAACAGCCAAAACATAATTCAATTTCAACAAAGGTTATGGGTTATCTATTAAAAAATTTTAAAATAATGGATCTACACTGCCACCTACTGGTTACGCTCTTTCAACATCTAAAAGAAACAACCAGGTTTTCATTGTATTAAAGTGTTAATAAGTTTTTGGGTATTTAGAAATAAAAAATAAAAGTTATAGAAATTTAAAAATTTTAAAAATAAAAAAAAATTGAATTCCAATTAACATCATTGTGGAATTCATGGCTGCCATTTTTCTTTTTAAATTTTTGCACACATACAGGCTAAAACAAGCCTGCATTTTGTTCAGATGACCAGTGGGTAGCTGGTGTTGAGGCCTGCATTTCATTTGGGTGACCAGTTGATTTGGAAAAAGGCTCACTTTGTGGACCACCAACTTGGGAAGCTGGTGTGAAATTCCTGTCCTGGGCTTGGGCAGGTGGAAAGTTATGGCCAAGAGTGGGAAACGTGTCTTGTTGTCCCAGGCTAAGGACCCAAGTAGGAAGTTACCTCTCCGGTCAGGTCACAGGAGTGACCAACTGACCTCTACGCAATGAGGGCAGTTCCCCACAATGTCCACAAAGTGGGCACTGTGTGTCCCTCTCCCCTATCAGGACTGCAATGCACCTGATCGTGACAAAGGAAGCTTCCTAGAAGCTCCCACGCACAAAAAAAAAAATCAAGATGGTTATGATGGTAACAATATCTCATGGGGCATATCTAGCCAGTCTTTAATTAACTGATGGGCATAAGAACTGAAAAAGAAAATTTTATTAAGAGCTAGATAGTGAAAAATCTTTAAAGCAGGTTTTCATGACAGGCCTGGAGAAGGCCAAGAGCTTGGAGGAAGATAGTTATTAAAATCCACTTTGTAAGTTTTGCAGTTTAAAATGGTAATGCATTTGAACTAATTGGGAAGATAAAATGTTAATTGTTTTATTTATAATCTTTTTGAATTTCCAACAATAACTTTGGTGTTAAGGTACACAAATGGTCTCTATATTTTTCTGTGTTATACAGTATCACCTTGTAACATTTTTCCTTTACTTGTAAGACAATTTAAAGAAATTAAGCTTAAGTTCACTTCCCAAATAAGTAGCATACAGTCAATGATAAACAATTTGGGTAAATTTAATAAAAACTTACACTTTGGTTCCTAATTATGGGTATGTGTAATACAACTTAGGCATGTATAGGTCAAAACATAAAAATTTAAAAAAACAAAAAGAGGGAGGTGGTATAATATTCCTTCCATATTACAAACCTTTTGATAAATTTTCAATTTTGAGGTCTTGAAACTAACAATAGGAGGAGATTTGTATGTTCCTACAGGTAAAAACACCAACCTAAATGCCTGAAAACATACAATTTTTGGCTGTGCAGGATGGACTGGGAAATGCAGAGAAGCTGACCCTTCTGAACATTAAGGAAAAAGGAACCTCAGATTACCTGAGTCACATTCATTGAGCATCTCTCTGAATTCTATTTGGCATAACTGTTTATAATGTGCCCTAATGAAGTTTACCTTCCAGATGCTGAGAAAACTTCCTACCTCTTCCCTTTTATAGGAAAAAGAAAAATGTGATGGTAATGAAGTCATTCCCTAACTGTAGAGTAGATCCAACTGTTATAGTGGTAAAATGGTTATAACTACCTTCCTTAATTGACTGATAGACATAGGACCTGTGAAAGGATAATTCTCTATTTAGAGCCAAATATAATAGTAAAGTCTTTATAAGCTGTGTAATTAAGCAAAATATATTAATACAGGAGAGCTGATATCAGCAATGAATTATTCTGCCAAGGAGATGTTGGCTGGGGGATCCAAGCCCCCAAAATTATAAAGGCCTTTTGCCTATAAAAATGGGATATCTGAAGGAGAAAGGTGGTAAGTCCCTGTTGTTAAAAAAGACCTGGTGTAAGCATGAAAAAATGTTTTGAGGCGTCACTTGCTAATGTACAGTTGGCCTCTGAAATGCCAGAAAGCCTTACCAAAGGCCACTAAAGCAACACAGCAAAATATTTGTCTCCTTGAGTCAAGTAAGACTCCTCTGTCAGTATCAGCTACTCCTCAATTGCCTGGAGATACTATGCAGCAGTGGCAGCCATGTGTCTATATATATCCCAAATCTAATTGGCTATTAGCTCTCTCCTTGGAGGAATAATTCATGGCTGATGCCACAAGCTTACATCATCTAGTGGTTAGGAGATGTTATTAGCCACAGTAAGAACTTGTCATCTTTTATAGAGAAACCACAGTTTGTGGATTAGCATACCATCCAAACATCTGTGTCTATACTCACAGCTTAGCTTGCCATAATAGTTACTACTGTTGTTTAAATGCCTGTACATCTAATTGCGTGTGCTTTGTTAGTAGGATTAAAAAGATAGCCTGGATAAACTGCCAACCCATGAAGGAAAACAACCTGAACAGTGCAAAATGACATATCCAGAGAAAATAGACTGCTTTGATTCTCACCCACTTGTGCCCCTTTCCCAAAGCCTAGGGAACAAATTGAGGAAGAGGAGGTGTGATAGAATATAAAGGCTGCGGAGAGACTGGAGTGAATCGTGAGACTATAACAATATAGACTGGACTCTTATTTGATCAACATGCTTGAAAATACAAGCTTCTCAAATTAGACTATGGGAACCTTGGATTGTTCAAAATATGGACATAGATACTTGCTAATTGGCTTTAAATGAATGTTACTTACATTCATTGCTTATGCTTGACAATCAGCTTACTTCATGGTTGGGATTTTTGGATATTAATTGGCCTTAGTGTGAAAATAAAGTTTCAGGTCTGACCTGTCCCCCACCGCCTAGCACTCAAAATAGGCTTGAGCAGCTGGCTATTCAAAACTCAGGTTCCTTTGGGTTGTTAGCCTCACCATGGTCTCCCCTGCCTCTCAGAAAAATTAAATAAAATTAAAAGGGTGAGATGTGGGAAAACTTAGTTAAGATGGGTTGGATTCTAATCCAATGGTACCTCCCTGGCCACATCCATGGGGAGGGGCATAGTGATGAAAAGATTTAGCATTTGGCCCTGAGAATTGAATCATGATGGATATTTAAGCAGACATGTTGGAATAAAAGCTCTCTCTGCATTTGGACCTCAACCTGTGTACATGTGGTGTGCTTTCCTGTGTGAGTTTTCCACATGGGTCATCCATAGACAAAGTGGGCCCTGCCACAAATCTCGATGGCCTCACCACTTGAACTGTTACTTGGGAGTGTAGGACACAGTAAACCCTTTCCTCCCCAAGTTGCTTTTGGTCAGTGCTTTATCTTGACAACAGGAAACCAAACTAGAACTGGAGCATTTAATGAAGAACTAATTCCCACTAGGGTTGTGTTGTCTCTGTAGGGTTGGTATTTAGATTAGAACCTAAGGCTCTAACTCAAGTCCTCTGCTGAGGGTCAGGTGTGTTATTCTGTCAGCTACAGTCTTCTGCCTAAGTCTGTAGCATTTTCTATAAATTATGGAACTCTCCACATGCCAGTGGATTACCCAGAGTTAGATATGGTCCCCTACCCTGGTTTCTGAGCTACTGCTGGAGCTACTGGGAGATGTGGAACCTCCTAGGGACCCATGGTTCTAGCCCAGAGTTAAATACAGCCCCCCAATTTGGGTATGCAACTTCCTCTGAAGACACTGTCTAATACAGATTCTTTTTTTTTTTTTAAATTAGTTTTTATTGATGCTTTGTGCATTTCATACATTTTTCCAATTCAGTTCAGGCTTATTTCCCTTTCCCTCCCCCCCCACCCCCACCCCATCCCAGATCATGCATTCTGCCATAACTGTCCTGCATCTTTCTCTGTTTTTTTTTTTTTTCATTTTTAGCTATAAGTGATAATCCATGAGTACACGCATCCTTCATTCAAAAACTATCTGCAGGCCGTTGTGCCCAAACACCTACAGCCCCACCATCCAGTAGGTGGTGACAGGTTGTTTGTTCAATCAAGTTGATCAAATGAGTGTCCAGACTACGTTGCTGTAGTTTCCCATTCACCCCAATCGCAGCCCTTACATTCTGCCACGCCCCTCTTCCGCAGGTTGTTCCCTAGGCTTAGGAAAAGGGGCACAGTGGAGAGAGCAAAACAGTCCACTCTCTCTAGAGCTGTTGACTTGGACTCTGGTGTATATTCGATTAAGGCATATTTAATTGACGTGAGCTCAGCAAGTACCCAGTTTCGCCTAGACACTGTCTACAGGACACATGGTGTTTTAGGACTTAGTAAAAGTAAAAGTAGGGCTGGAGAGATGGCCTAGCGGTTAAGAGCGCCGACCGCTCTTACAGAGGACCCGGGTTCGATCCCCAGCACCCATATGGCGGCCGAGAGCCATGTGAAACTCCAATTCCAGGAGAACTCCAGTTCCAGGGGAATCCGAGACGTTCTCCTAATACAGATTCTTAATACATGTGATGTAACCTGATAATTTTATTTTGTTCTATTCCAATTCATATGATGTTGACAATAATTCTGGTGATTTTCTAGACTGATGTATCTTTCACTAACCAAAAGACACTACAAAACACACCCCTCTATAATGCTGGGAGCAGTAGCAACAGTCTACTCTTGGGTATAAATGACTAAATTATTTTTGAAAATCAAAGTGTGAGATGGAGGATTAAACGTCCTTTGGGGGTATCTTTATTTCTTCAGTAGTCTTGGAAATAGCAGAGAAGTTCAACTGTAGAGGCCAAGTTCTCTTCCTTATCAAACATTGGCCATTCACTATATACTCACAATTTTAAAACATTCGGGACTTTCATTTGAAATTTCTTTTTTTATATTTTTTTAATTTCATTTGTTTATTTTTTATGTGTATAAATGTACTGTCTGCATGTAGGTTTGTGCACCCGTGTCATGCAACACCACAGAGGTCAGAAGAGGGCATTGGATTCCCCTGGAACTAGAGTTAAAGACGGTTCTCAGCCACCATCCAGCTGCTGGGGATTGAACCTGAGTCCTCAGCAAGAGCAGTAGGCGCTCTTGACCTCTAGGCCATCTCTCCAGCCCCCATTTGAAATTTCATCTCCAACAGGTGACATTCCCCAAATCTATGAAGTTATATAAGTTCCTGTTATTTATTAATTTTCTATCATAGTAACAGCCATTATCTCAAACTTACAATTCCAAGTATTTTAATTAGTTTCTTACAAGTGGATCCATATTAACCTATATGCAGTTCATGTTAAATTTACTCTATTATTTTCAATTCTAAGAAACTTCATATTAATTCATCATTCTAAATCCGTGTCCTCTGAGCCTCTACATAACTTACTAACACCAAATTAAATTCAGTCAATATTAGAAAATAATATAAGCCATAAAAGGAACATCTTTTAATATATTTGAAAAGTTATGTTTCTTTCTTGTCACTGCTCCTTCAACTTCATCCTGCTCCATTGAGCATTGATGCTTACTGCCCACCAGGTACCGGTTCTCTAAGTTTAACTAGACTCTGAAACTCCTGTCACTTCATTCCTTCCACTTCTTCCAAATGATAGTATGCTTAGTATTGGGCATAGAGGCCAACTGCACACAGGTTTCAAGAGTAAATCCAAACAGCCAGGTTCCCTTTCTCAATCTCATATACCTCCATCTTCTTGGACTAGCCACATTTCTGCTTCCCCTGGAAACTCATTTCATTGCCTACTTTTGGGGAATGGTTTTTCTACTGTCTGTAGACAGTACATTCATACACATACAAAAAATATATAAAATTTAAAAAAAAATCATCTAAAACTCCAATTCCAGGAGAACTTCAGTTCCAGGGGAATCCAAAACCCTCTTCTGACCTCTGTGGCATTGCACAACACGGGTGCACAAACCTACATACAGACAGTACATTCATACACATACAAAAATAAATTTTAAAAAATCTTATAAAAAATGTTGTTCTTCCTGCTTTCTTTTTTTTTATTTATTTTTATTTTTTTTTATTTTTATTGATGTTTTGTGTATTTCATACATCATTATCCAATTCAGTTCAGGCATATATCCCCTTCCCTTCCCCCCACCCCACCCCTACCCATCCCAGATCATGCATTCTGCCATAAATTTTCTGCATCTTTCTCTGTTTTTTTGTTTCGTTTTCATTTTTTAAACAATAGGTGATAATCTGTGAGTACAAGCATCCTTCATGTAAAACCAATTTGCGAGCAGTTGTGTCCAAACCCACACAGCTCATGGGTCCCACCATCCAGCAGGGGGGGCTTGTATGTTCAATCAAGTTGATCAAATGAGTGTCCAGTCTATATTGTTGTAGTTTCACCATTCACCCCAATCGCAGCCCTTACATTCTACCACGCCCCCTCTTCCACAGATTGTTCCCTAGGCTTAGAAAAGGGGCACAGGTGGATGAGAAGCAAAACAAAAGTTTACTTCTCTGGAGCTGTTGTCTTGGTCTCTAGTTCACATTCTGGCTGTTTCTCTTCATGGGCTGCCAGCTTGATCCAGACATATACCTTTCGATTCCTCTACTACGATAGCACCATGCAATACGTATATAGGTGCTTTTTCTAAACAGTATAATATATAATTCGATCCTTACAAATGAAGCAATGCAATTCGATATACTAGGTGTATTTGAACATTACTAATGTCTGGTAGGGTTACTTTGGTATAGACAATATGTTGGGATGGTATGTTATCCATGAATTACATTTTTCTTCTGTTAAGTTCTGACCAAGGTTTTCGTGTGTGGTTCTTATAACATCTCCTAACCCCATTAGGAGGATGTAAGCTTGTGGCATCAGCCACATGTTATTCCTCCATGAGAGAGCTAATTAAGCCAATTCGATTTGGTATACAGACATTATGGCTGCCACTGCTGCACAGTATTTCCAGGCAGATGAGGGTAAGCTGGTGCTGATGGAGAGTTCTTGCTTGACTGAAGGGGACCTATATTTGCTTTATTGTTTAGTGGCCTTTGGTAAATTTTCTGGCATTCCAGAGACCCTTCTGTATACTTGCAATTTGCGGTCTCCCATACACCTTTCCATTGTTTATATCAGGTCTTCAACAGCAGGCCTTATCGCCCTCTTCTCCTGCAGTATCCCAGTTTGGAGGCAGGAGCCTTTACCTTTTGGGGGCTTGGATCCCTGGCCAATCTTCCTTGGTAGAATAATCCATGTTTGATGCTCGAGCTCCTGTCATTAGATTATATTTTGTTTAGTGCAATGCTTAAGGACGACTTTAGCTTATATTTGGTTTCTGAATAGAGGAATATCCTCCTTTTCACAGTTTCTATGTCCATTAGTCAATTAAAAGAAGGCAGTTTTACTGATTTTTACAAGAGAATACCTCATAACAGCTGGCTCCAATCTACAGCTGGAGAACGACTCATCATCCTCCATTTTCTCCTTATCTATTGGGGGGCGTGAGTTAAGAAAGTCTTTGTTTATTAAAACCTTTTTGTGTCACCTAGAAGGTAAGTCTTCGTTGGATTATTACAACAATAAGTTGTTATAGTCAGAATCCACAGGGGGCCTGATGTTACTGCAGCATCTGAGGCATTCTTCTTTTTCTTCAATGCCCAGAGGAGTCAATCCTTCTGCTGGGACTTTCTGGTATCATCCTACCATGCAAAGCTGCATTTTCTTCTCAGCCCTTTAACTTGGTATTACTTCTGGCTGTTTGAACATACAAATCCTTTCCCCGTAGTTAGTTTTAGCTTTGGATTGCAGGTTTTTTGACAAAAAGTTTTCGTATTTATATATATATCCCCTTTTATTTTAGGTTTTATTTTTGACGATGCGTCTCAAGAAAGCAGTGTATTATACTTACCGTAGGGTGGATGTCAAGGCACAGTTTCTCAAGTTCTACCCATGCTGCTTTGGGTTACTGTATGTGATTAACATTGGGAAACCAAACTTTATTTTTAGATCTTAAATCATCCTATAGGTGAAAGAGATGTTACTGGTCATACTATATGACAGCAAAATTATAGCGAGACATTTGTTTATACCACATCCCAACGGAATTTTTATAAGTTTTTAATTAAAAGCTAATGTGGACAACAGCAGTTTATTCACCAAGTGACTCAGATGATATTACCGTTTTTTATAGCTTTAAACCAATGTATTAATATACACATATTTACTTTTACTAAGTTTCCTAAAAACACCATGTATCCTGTAGACAGAGTTCTGGGCAAAAACACTGGCTATACTTGTTGAACTCACATACAATTAAATATGCACCAATCGAATATCCCCCAGTCCCTCCCCACCCCTCCCACCCTTCCGAGTCACCATTTCAGTCAGGTTTATGATCTAATCTTTCTGTTGTTCTTTTAATAGCATCCCTCTCCACAAGAAATATTTATATGTTTGGTTTTTTCTAGCATCCACAGATGAGAGATTACCTTTGTAATTGTTTTTTCTGGGCACTGTGTTCTTCACTTAACACTGATGTCTTCTAGCTCCACCATTTGATTGTAAAGTTCATGTTGTATGTCTTCTTTACCACTGCAAGAACTCCATTGTTACATGTACACACTTTTCTCTATCCATTCGCAGTTGGGGGGAATTTGGGTTGATTCCAGTTTTTTGCTATTGTTGAACAGAGTGGCAATATATCGTAGCTGTGCATGGTCTCTCTGAGAACATGAGTCCTTGTGGGTATCATACACAAGGAGTGGTATGACTGGGTCAAATTGCCAGGACATCATTTTGTAGTTTAAACTTAACCTAAAGGGTTCCACCACGTGTTTTCACAGTGGTGCAGTAGAGTTTACATTCCCACCAGCAATGGATGAGTGTTTCCCCTTTCCCCACACCCTCTCCGAGCATTGGCCTCATTTGTTTTCTTGATCCTAGCCAGTCGTATTATGAGTAAGATGGTATCTTAAGGTGGTTTTTTAATTTGCATTTCCTTAATTATTAGCGATGTTGAACATTCTTACAGGTGTTTCTCAGCCATCTCTATTCCTCAATTTTCTTGTGCAGCTGGCTGTCTGTTTTACAGAAGTCTTTCCTCCACCTAACGTCTGTCTTGTAGTACTGCTTGCCCAGACTACTTTTCTTCTATCACCCTCCAGCTATTTTGATTTCACGTTAGGTCTTTGATCCATTTGGAATTGACTATTGTACAGGGTGGAGAGGTAGGGGGTTTAATTTCATTCTTTACAGGTTGGTTGATCCAGTTTTGCCAAACAACCACTTGTTGAAGATGCGTCTTTCCTCCAATGTGTCTTCCTTGGCTTCCTTATCAAATATGAGATGCTGGAACTATCTAGTGCTCAGTTTTGATCTTCCGTTTTATTATTCCATTGGTCAACTGGTTGTTTGTTTGGGCCATAGTACCAAGTGTTTTAGACCTATAGACCTTGTAGTATAGTTTGTGTCTGGGTAGACGATCCCCCCTGTATTGCTCTTTTCACCAGAGTTTGCTTTGGCTATTCAGGGTCTTTTGTTTTTCCAAATGAAATTGAGGATTTTTTTTTTCCAAACCTGTGAAAAGCATTTGGGGATTTTGATTGGATTGCAGTTAATCTGTCTACAAGTTTTGGGTAGACACTTGGAACATTTTTTATTATTTTATTTTTCCCAATCCACGAGCTGGGATGGTCTGTTCCATCTTCTGTGGTCTTCTTCAATTTCCTTCTTAGAGGTTTAAAATTTTTGTTGTAGAAAAAAAGTCTTGGTGTCTTTGGTTAGGTTTGTTCCTAGGATCTTTATTGTTTTTGAGGCTATTGTGAGTGGGAAGGTCTCCTTGTATTCCTCTTCAGTTGACTGCTTTTGGTGTAGAGAAAGGCAACTCATTTTTCTAGTTGAATTTTGTATCCCTGCCACTTATGAAGCTCCTAATCGTTTCTAGGAGTTTATGGGTGGGGTTCTTAGCCTCCCTTAAGTAGACAAATCATATCATCAGCAAAAAGGATAGATTGACTTCCTCTTTTCCTATTAGAAATCTCCCTAATTTTCTTTCTTGCCTTATTGCCCTAGCAAGGGATTCAAGCACTATGTTGAAAAGGAGAGATGACAAGGGACAGCCTTTCCGAGTTCCTACCCTTAAGGGGAATGCTTCCGTTGTTTGCCCCATTTAGGATGACATTAGCTTTGGGTTCCTGTATATGGCTTTGTTACCATTAGGTATGATCCCTCCAATCCAATTCCCTCTAGGCTTTAACCTGAACGGTTGCTGGATTTGTTCAAAGGCTTTTTCCGCGTCAATTGAGATGATGGTGTGTTTTGTCTTTCAGTCCGTTAATTCACTTGATGATATTTATTGATTTTCATAGTTGAACCATCCTGAATCTCTGGTCTGAACCCAATTTGAAGGTGGATGCTTCTTCTTGATGTAGGTAGCGATTTGCCAGTATCCTATTTAGAATTTTGGGCGATCTTGTTCTTTAGGGAGATGGGTCTATAGTTCTTCTTTTGGTTGCCATCCTTGCCTGGTTTTGGATTAGAGTGATGCTGGCTCATAGAAGGACCTCTGGGAGAACTCCCTCGTTTGTATCCTTCTAAACAACTTGAATATTAATGGTTGTTAAGTCTTTTTGAAATATTTTATAAGAATTCTGCTGTGAAACCATCTGGGCTGGGCATTTTTTGGTTGGTGAAGGCTACTTATACATCTTCAATTTCTTCACCTATTATTGTTGGTTAAAGCTGTCGATCTCTTCTTGGTTGAGCTTTGGTGATTCCCACGATTTAAGCTATTCATCCATTTCTTCTGGTTTTCAAACTTCATAGTAGTATAGGTTTTAAAGTATTCCATCTTATTGTCTGGATCTTTTCATTATCTGTTGTGATTATTTCCCCTTTCATCACAGATTTATTGATTTGGAGTTGTTCTTCTTTCTTTTGTTAACTGGGCTAGAGGTCTGTCTATCTTGTTTATTCTCTCAAAGAACCAGCTTTTGGATTCATTGATTTTTTTGTATGGTTTTCTTTTTTTCTATTTATTGATCTTTGCTCTGATTTTTGTTATTTCTTCTTGTCTGTTGCGTTTAGGGTTCATTTGTTGTTGTCTCTCAAGTTATTTTAGCTTGGGTGTTAGATCGTTCACTTGTGCTCTTTCTGTTTTTTTTAATGTAGGCCACTTAGAGCTATAACCTTTCCTCTTTAGGACTGCCTTTTAAAGTGTCCATAGGTTTTTGCTGCGTTGTATTATCATTGTCAGTCAGTTCCATGAAATGTTTTTATTCTTTCTTTATTTCTTCCTTCCCCATTCATTCTTCAGAAGAGTGTTGTTTAGTCTCCCTGTGTTCTTGTAGGTTGTCAATTTATCCTGCGTGTTGATTATTGAGTTATTGCATTGTGGTCTGATAGAATTCTTGAATTTATTTCAATCTTTTGTATTTCTTGAGTTTTTCCTGTGTCCCAGTATCTGACTGTTTTGGAGAATGTTTCCATGGGGTGCTGAGTAGAGAGTGTATCCTCTGGTGTTTGGGTGGGATATTCGATAGATGTCTGTGAGGTCCATTTGGTGTATGTATCATTCAGTTC
>VZQC01008120.1:168678-197701 GCA_009823505.1 Rhizomys pruinosus
TATATCCATTTCCTTTATGAGTTTCTCAATCTCTTCTTGGTGCTCCTTACTTCGTTGGTTGACCTCCTTTTTCAGTGTTTCTACTTCCTTAAGGTGTTTGTTTTTTTCTCTCTTTTGTTCTTTCTGGAGTTTGTCAATCTCTTCCTTTAGTTTGTTATTGTATCCCTCTAGGACCTTTTTGTGTTTTTCATTCTCTCGCTTTACTTCTCTGAATTCTTCCTTTAGTTTGTCATTGTATCCCTCTAGGTCCTTTTTGAGTTTTTCATTCTCTCTCTTTACTTCTCTGAATTCTTCCTTATGTTCTTTAATTTCACTGCATAGGTCTGCAATTAGTCCTCTAAGGTCTGTTTCTGTTGTCACCTCCAGGGGGATCTGATTGCAGCTGTCTCCTACTGGGTTGGTAGAGCTTGGTGTGGAATTATCCTGCACCTTTCCCATGTTGTCTCTTTGTTGTCTCCCTGGCATGTGGGTTTCCCTTTTGTGATTCAAATCCCAAATGCCTTTTCAGTTTGTTGAAGGTTGAAAGCTTGTTTTATTTTGCTTGCCTCCATCCAATGCCTTTTTGATTTTTTTTTCTCCTTCCTTCCCTCCTTGTTTATGGTGTGTTGACTTGTCTAGTTTTCAGGCTTTCACTTTTGTTTATATATTGGATACTGGAAGTCTCTTCCTTTCCTGTTTTGAATGTTCTCTTAATCCACTTAATCACTTAATCCACTGGATACTCTCTCCTCAATTCCAGTTGTTGGGGGAGGGGGGGTTATTCCTGACTTAGCCTGCACCCAGGTACCTTCTTGGAGCAGTGGAGGGCTGGGCGGGCTGGTCCTGTGCCCTGCTCAGGACCAGAATATGGCTTCTGCGCCTGACTCCAAACCCAGAATCCCCTCCCACTTGCGACTATGGGGAGGATCTAGGGGTCCAATCTAGGTCTGCCAGCCCCTGGCCCCTTTGCCACAACTCAGCAAATCAATTGTCCTGCACCCATGGATCAATGTCCTAAGTTTACCTTCCTGGAGCGGTGGCGGGCTGGGTGGGCTGGTCCTGTGCCCTGCTCAGGACCAGAATATGGCTTCTGCCCTTCCCACTTTCAAATCTATGACTTTCTGGGAGCTCAGACCTCTTAAATTATTTTTTTTTAATTTTTATAATGCTTTTATTGATGTTTTGTATATTTCAGACATCATATTTCAATTCAATTTAGACATATTCCCCTTTCCCTTCACCCCACCCCACCTCAGAATATGCATTCTGCCATAATTATTCTGTATCTTTCTCTCAGTCTTTTTTTTTATGTTTAGGAATTCACATTTTCCTCCTTTAATTTTATATTACTCTAAAATATGAATACATACTTTCCACCCATATACAGTAATTACAGAGTCTGAAAGTAAGTAGTAGGTCAATTCTAGAGCCCATTAAGAGTTTTACATTTTAGGTGCTGGAGAGATAGCCTAGCGGTTAAGAGCACCGACTGCTCTTGCAGAGGACAGGGGTTCAATCCCCAGCACCCACATGGTGGTTAAGAACTGTCTGTAACTCCAATTCCAGGAGAACTCCAGTTCCAGGGGAATCCAAGACCCTCTTCTGACCTCTGCAGCATTGCATGACATGGGTGCACAAACCTACATGCAGACAGTACATACACATACAAAAATAATAAATAAAATTTAAAAAATAAAAAAGAGATTTACATTCTAACAACATAGTTGCTATCAGATAAACAGAAATATAACAATAATGTTATTCAGCTTGCTTTTCATCTGGAGATTTGTTGTTAGCATCCACAAATGAGGGAAAACATTCGTTGTTTTTCTGGGACTGTGTTACTTCACTTAGCATAATGGCTTCAAGTTCCATCCATTTACCTGCAAAGTTCATGATGTCATCTTTCTTTACCACTGAATAATACTCCATTGTGGAGATGTACCACATTTTTGTCATCCACTTTTCTGTTGAGGGGCATTTGTGTTGGTCACAGCTCTTCAATATTGTGAAGTCAGCTGCAGTAAACATGGATGTGCATGTATCTCTGTGGTACATGCATGTATATCTGCAATGAATCTTTTTATACTATATATACCCAGGAGTGGTATGACTGGGTCAGGTGGTAGGCTCATTTTGAGTCTTTTAAAGGTTTTCCACACTGCTTTCCATAATAGTTGTACAAGTTTATATTCCCACCAGCAGTGGATGAGTGTTCCCCTTTCCCCACAACCTCTCCAGCATTTCCTGTCTTTTGCTTTCTTGATCTTAGCCAGTCACAATTGAGTGAGATGATATCTGAGAGTAGCTTTAATTAACATTTCCTTAATTATTAATGATGTTGAACACTTTGTAAGATGTTGCTCAGCCATCTTTAATTCCTCACTGGTGAAGTCTCTGTTCAGCTCATTAATCCATCTTTTGAGTAGGACATTTCTTTTCTTCTTTCTTTTTTGAGTAGTCTATATATTCTGAACATTACTGCTCTGTCAGATGTATCAGTGGTGAAGGTTTCCTCCCACTCTGTGGGTTTTTTCTTCAGTTCCTTGATTGTTTCTTTAGCTGTACAAAATCTTTTGAGTTTGATGAGGTCCCACTTAGCTGTTGACCTTATTTCCTGTGCAGCTGCTGTCTGATTTAAAAAGCCTTTTCCTATGCCTATGTCTTATAGGTTGTTGCCAAATTTTTATTATATCACCTTCAGGTTTTTGGGTTTCACATTGAGATCTTTGATCCACTTGGAGTTGATTTTTGTACAGGGTGAGAGGTAGGGGTTTAATTTTGTTCTTCTACAAATGGTGATCCAGTTTTGCCAGCACCATTTAAAGCTAAAGATGCTATCCTTCCTTCATTGAGGGGTGTTTTTGCCCCTTTGTCAAATATGAGGTGGCTGAAGTTGTATGAGCTCAAGTTTGCATCCTTAGTTTTGTTTCTTTGGTCAGTGGGTTTGCTTTTGTAGCAGTACCAGGCTGGCTTTATGACTATGGCCCTGTAATATAATTGGATGTCTGGTAGAGCAATGCCCCCCTGTATTTTTCACTCAGGGTTATTTTAATTATTCAGGGTATTTTGTTTTTCCATACTTTTTAAAATATTTTTTAATTTTTTTTAAATTTCTGTATGTGTATGAATGTACTGTCTGCATGCGGGTTTGTGCACCCATGTTGTGCAATGCTGTGGAGGTCAGAAGACGGTGTCAGATTCCCCTGGAACTGGAGTTCTCCTGGAAATGGAGTTTCAGAAGGTTCTCAGCCGCCATGTGGATGCTGGGGATCAAATCCAGGTCCTCTGTAAGAGCAGTCGGCACTCTTAACTGCTAGGCCATCTCTCTAGCCCTGTTGTTCCATACTTTTAGAGAATGGATTGAGCATGGAGAGAAAAGTTTTGTTCTTTCTTGGTGTGAGACACAGCAAAAAAGAAACCTGAGACACCAGTGGTAATATTGGAGTGAGGATGGAGAGAGAGAAAGAAAGTGTGGAAGGAGGAGAAAGAGAGGGAACGAGTGTGGGAGGAAGGGAAGGAAAGAGAAAGAGAAGTTTTGTTATTAAATTTATTATAAGCATTTAAGATTATTTGCAGCAAGCATGGCAAGAGGACCTTGAATTCAAGACTGTGACACTGTGAGATCAAGGCAGCCTGCACTGCCTCAAAAACAAAAACAAACAGATCATCAAAAGTCCTCTTCTGAATGCCACGATGTCAGTAGAAGTTTGTTAAGGAAACAGGAAAAGTTGCATAAACTCTTTGGGAACAATTTAGAGGTTTCTCTCTTTGTCTCACTAGAAAAAAAATATTTAATAAGATTATTATTGATGGGGCTGGAGAGATGGCCTAACGGTTAAGAGCACCAACTGCTCTTGCAGAGGACCCGGGTTCGATCCCCAGCACCCACATGGCATCCGAGAACGTCTTTAACTCCAGTTCCAGAGGAATCTGACACCCTCTTCTGACCTCCACAGCATTGCACAATACGGGTGCACAGACCTGCATGCAGACAGTACATTCATACACTAAATAAATAAATAAATAAATAAATAAATAAATAAATAAATATCCGGGCGTGGTGGGGCACACCTTGAATCCTGGCACTTGGGAGGCAGAGGCAGGCGGATCTTTGTGAGTTCAAGGCCAGCCTGGTCTACAGAGTGAATTCCAGGACAGCTTGGGACTACAGGGAGACCTTGTCTCGAAAAAAACAAAAAGTAACTACCTAACTAACTAACTAAATAAATAAATACATTTTTAAAAAGATTATTATTGATGAATTCAATTTCTTTTTTTTTTTTTTTTTTTTTTTTTGGTGCTTTTTTCATGCCGGACACGGTTCCCTCGTAGCCCGCAGCTGTCCTTGAACTTCATGACCGATCCGCTCTGCTCCACCTCTCGACCTCCATGTTAGTTGCTATAATTAAAGGCGTGCACTATCACCATGCTGGCTGCCTAATACATTTATACCCATTGATAGATTTCTATCCACTTAGACATGTATCAAACTTTGAAATTACTTATTTTATTGAATATCTATATTCTGCGTACAATAGATTGTGGGAGTTATGCGAAGAGTTAACCCCATAAGGAATATCTCCCCTCTTTATGTATTTCTTTCGACTGTCTTATCATTCATGTCCCGCTGGGTCCTGCAACTTGCGTTTGGATATGTGGGATGCTACCAATGTTTGTCTACCCTATACATGCACTTTGTAAAACGTGCCGAGCTAGACATCGAGAGGTCGCATCGCACCATGTTCTCAATCCCGCCCAATACTAAGGCAGACGGACGTTGGCGGTTCGGTGGGAGGTTCAAGCACCAGCTTCCCGACATACATAGATTGGGGGGTCTCCACACTACCTATCCAGAGTTTCATACTATTTCAGTATTTTAGCAGTTCATTTTTAAAGTGTAGCTGGTCTGACAATGGCTTATCTGGCTCTGTCATGTGCCCAGGAGACGCGTGACCCTGTATCCTAAGCCACAGTGATGAGAGGATCGATGTGCTAGGCTATTGATTGATGTCTCCCTGCAGAGTACCATGCTGAAACGTCAAGTGAAGGGAGACGCGCGATTGACCCCCAACGCAACTGGGCAGTTGCTCGAAGACCCAGGCCACTTGCCATCTGCAATGGAGAAGTTGATGTGTTCCAACTTTAGTGTTCGCCGAGTCATTGACTTGGAAGGACTCGAGCACGCAACAAGGGTAGCTAATGTGACATTAACAAACGACCTGCGAAGGAGGCCATTTAGGACTTCCAGCATTGCAGCTACAGCTTACCATACCGTAGAAGGCCCATTAGCCAGCGATACGATCCGGCACAGACAGCAGCCACCCACACACGGGAAATCCGTGGACTTTCATGTGAGTCATAATCGCCAGCACCCAGCTATCCACAGACCCATATGAAGATTCACTACAGCATGGCGAAGATCGCCTCGTGGCCGCGATTGGCCCATGGACACAGATATCGATACACACACATTCGGGACAAAATTCCTTTATAAAGAGACTACCTATGGTCGATAATAACTTAGAGCAGACATGCAAAGGACTGAGAGATTGAACAGGAATGCAAGATGGAGAGTTTCTCAAGACAGGGATCTCGCGTCTCCCACTCTTGTGAGAGAGACGAGAATGACAAGATTCTCCAGAAGGAACACTAGTATACGCAAACACTCTGAAACTCATAAGGGATCCCATGCTGAGAGAAATGATAGCGATATAAATCAAGCATGGTCTGCTATTCAGCACCGCCGAGCTACAGGTACGATACTTGAGATAGTCCAAAAAGACCATGTAGAGAGCGAAATATAAAGAATCGAAATAAGAGCTCGAAGATTATGATCTGATGACAACGCCAGGAACAACCAGTGCATCCAGATCAAGAGCGAAAGGGAATATAGGAGAGGTAAAGTAAAATATAAACAATAGCCTCAGAAGCAGATACATTGGAAGTACTAGCCAGAAGCAAGAGAACAAAGAATTATCGAACCTGTTAAAAGGACACATGCTGAAGCACAACTTAAAAACCGTGCGATTAAAGTTATTGCAAAAATTTTACAAATACACAACACAGGTGGGGACGAGAGCAGCAACTGCATGGGACACTATGAAAAGATCAGCTCTAGTGACCTTGCACGATCATCGGAAGCAGAGGATACGGACCGAATAAGTTCCCAAAGAGAGTGTTAACTTGTAGCTCATTGATCTTCAGCCATGAGATACTAGATGAGCAAACTTCCCCTCTAGGAGGCTAAAATACTGACCGGTCAAACACGGATATAAGCTACAATATGTCTACGCAAGCACCAGGTAGAGAACTCAACACGGACAGATCAGACAAAGACCAATTCTCCAGCACAGCATCAGTTTATTCACAATGTTCTCTCTAATTTTAGACCACACCACAAACAAGACAACCCCATCTTAAAGCCACAACCCGCAGGAAACCAACCACCAAGTGACCTACATATAAGGAGGAAATCTATCAGAATTACAAACTGACTTCTCAATCTCATCCACACTCATGAAAGCAAGACACGAAGCCTGCAGCAGAAATCTCCATCCGGCACATGTTTTACAGTGACATAGGATGCCACCCAGGTTTACTAGTAGGCCGCAGACCAGCAAAAAGCCAGAAAAGATAGATCACTGTATAACATGCCACAGGAGCAGAGAACTAAAACCATTCCAGGACTGTACCCGCGCCTAGTATTGAATTGAGTGTTCCCCATTATGAGTTTTTTACAGTATTCAGGATCCATTTTATGTCTCATAGTCTCCGGGTGGCCTCTGAGTTACTCCTGAGGTCTCTAGAAGGGCTCAGTTGAGCTCCCTCATCGCTCTATGATGGCTTTCCCCCCCTCATCCTACCTTAGTATCCTTCCCTCGCCAACTTTACTGGGGGGCCATGGTTTCTTTTAGTGTAGTCTTGAGCAAATGCATCCGTTTGTCGTCTTTTTCTCATGTTCGCTTATCGTGCCACTTTCTTTTCTTCTGTGGTGTTTTTTTTTCTTTTTTTTTTTTTGTCCACTGTCACATGTATCTTCACGACAACTTGCAATTTTTCTGCTCAGCCCTGCCGGACATGTTTACCTCCCAACGACTATCACAATAGGATATTCGGCATTTCACACTGGATCACTGTCGTAATCGTGTACCAAGCTCAAATTGAAATCTCTTCTCTTTGAGGTAAGTTCCTTGGCTTCAGGGTCTGATGGTTTATAGTTCGACCTTAGCAGGAACCAGAAATTTTTTTTTTCAGTGACTCCTATGTTTATAGTCAAGGTTATGAGATAACACGTGGGAACATGGATTTATCCATGTCCCCAGCAAAACTATTAGAACACTTCCGAGAAGTTTAGCTTTGGAAAGCAAGTTCATTTAATTGGACTTATTGAACGAACCAGGAGCAGACACATCCCCCAGGCTAGCCAGTATAAAGATTTTTTGCATATCTTTTATAGGTACTTAACAATGGCACATAACTGCTTACGAAGTACCCAAATCATCATAAACTGATAACGGCAATATGGGTAATAATAGGGTAATTTCTAAACTGAGGATTATGCATATCACAAAGAACTATCTATTCGTCATCAAACCTTGAGACTATTTTATTGGACCTATTAATTTTCCCACATTTTTTTTTTTAATTCAATAAGACATTTGAGTTGAGACTTTTGGCTGATGTATATGGATTAGGTAAACATTTGCATCCACGAGATACGCGGGTTCTGGTTCTTGACGAAGATAACACATTACCGCATACCCCTTTCATAGGACATGGCACTCACTCTTAAACGTTGAAAGGCCATGTTGATTTCCTCCTTTTTTTAGATTATTTTTATTGTATCCGTTCAGTGCAAGTTATTTCCCGAGTACCAAAAAGAAAACAGGTTCTCCAGTTTTGTTTCCCTCTTTTATAATAAAGGCACACATGTCTATAGCCTTAAGCGGTCCCGAACTCATGCAGTAGTCGACTTTATAGAAGGCGCGCTTCCATTTTTATGAATTGTGATGAAAGAATTCTCCACCATCCCTGGCCCCAGCATTTCCCCCTTCCCATACGAATATCCAAGTCTGCCCCACAACTCTGCTGGTCCTGCCCGGACCTTCCTTCCCACTTCTTTAATACGACTATGATAAATTCTCCTATGGACCTCTCTTATAGTCTAAACGATATTAACCTACCTTCACCTAGTTACTATGTTACCCTTGGCTACTAGGTTGGTACCTTCAGAGCCCACTCCGGAGCGTGCCTTGTTGACACTATGCTCAAAGGACAATAAGAAGTCTATTGCACCTTAGTCACGTAGTTTTTATCATCTGAATTGTAGCTGAGTTTTGATGATTAATATCCCTCGTAGCATTCCACTCAAATGGTAGCCTTATCCCACTAGACCCATGTGTTCTACCTATATATGTTGCCATTTTTTTCCTGTGCTTTTCCTTAATTTACCGAGACCACCTATCGAGCATTTCTTATATCATGCAACCCCACGGTAACGGCACATCTCTCCAAAATCGACGCACTTATTTTGAATTTGGGGAGTCAGCGTTATACGAACAAGCCTGCCACACATTACCAATAAAAGAGTTGTATAAGTTAATTGCATATTTGACTATGTATTTTGCGTATCAGCCACAGTTTTGCAATCAAGCTCTGGAACATCCAGGGATTATGTATCCCCTACCTTCACATTATGTAATATACATGGAGACTGATATTTTACAGAGGCCACCACGGTATTGAAGAAGCGGCTCGAAGCGCTAGGATGAGTAACTATGAAGTAAAGCCGTATTTTTTGCCATGGTCGACTCGAATGACGATGCACATCCCATCGTATATACGCATTTTTATACACATACAGCGACTCAATGAGTTGCATTTTCCTTCTAACAGGAAGTGCTTTTTCTTTTTACGATCCTGAAGAGGATACGGTTTGTTTTTTTTTCAGCTTATAGAAGGACTCTCTGGTGCTGTCCCATACCCATTTTAGAGAGGAGGAAACATTAGTTCCAGTAACCGTACACGCACAACGTCGCTTATCCCATGATCATCTGAATGCCTATCCACGGTTGCACCTGTAATGAACGTGACTTGCAGATCCTTTTGGGCTTATAATTATAGTCACGACATGGACCACTACCTTCAAATAACTAACAACCCTCAACACAGGGAAGACGAATATATCACAAATATTCTGGAACAGCAAATCAATGACTAGATAGAGATTACACAACAGACAACATAGTCATCAAGAGCGAACTTTCTTCACATGCAACTTTTCAAACGATTGAGTTCTTGAGTATAGAGACTACAACAAGATTTAGTTTAGTACCATGATATTGCCACCAGTTAAAACACATTAAGAACAGACAAGGACAACTCCTACACTCAATACCAAGTTCCATCATGAAACACGGGATAATGATCCATACCAGACATGCAACCAGATCCATGAAAAATCCGTTTCAACCAGTTGTGCATAATAGCTTTCAACAACACTCATTTCTTACAATTATAGTNGGAAAAAGCCTCAGAAGCAGAATGGAGGAAGCAGAACAAAGAATATCAGACCTGGAAGATAACACAGAACAACTAAAAACCTCAAGGAAAGATTATGAAAAATTTAAAAATACACAAAAGTGGAACAACCAGGAACTGTGGGACACTATGAAAAGATCAAACCTTCACATCATAGGAATAGAGGAAGGAGAATAATCCCAAGAGAGTGGTATTGATCAGATCTTCAACAGAATAATAGATGAAAACTTCCCCAAACTAAAAAAAGACAAACCAATACAAATACAAGAAGCACATAGAACTCCAAACGGACAAGATCAGAAAAGAAATTCTCCAAGCCACATCATAGTTAAAATGTTAGACACCCAAAACAAAGACAAAATCCTTAAAGCCACAAGAGAAAAACAACAAGTGACCTACTTAAGGGGAAATCTATCAGAATTACAACTGACTTCTCAATGCAAACTATGAAAGCAAGAAGAACCTGCAGCAAAGCATTCCCACTGTTAAAGGACAATAGATGCCAACCCAGGTTACTGTACCCAGCAAAAATGTCAATTATAATTGAAGGAGAGAGAAAAACCTTCCATGACTGTGGTGGTTTGAATGAGTGTCCCCCATAGGTTTTAAGTATTCAGATATTTTGTCTCCAGTTGGTGGCACTGTTCTTGGAGGTCTTAGAAGGTGTGGCCATGCTAGAGGAAGTACATTATTGGGGGCAGGCTTAGTGAGTTTAACAAGCCTTGTGGTCTCCAGTCGCTCTCTTGACTTTCTGTGCTCATTGCAAGATATGACACTTGGCTTGCTGCTCCAGCCCTGGCCGCCATGCCTCCCACCACAATGGACTCTAATTCCCTGGAACTGTCAATTGTAAGCTCAAATAAACTCTTCCTTTTATAAGTTCCTTTGGTCAGGGTGTTTTATCACAGCAACAGAAAAGTGACTAATACAATGACATAAACAAGTTGAAAGGATACATGTCCAGAAAAATCAACACTTCAGAGAATACTTGAAGCAATTCAAAGGACAGAAGAAAGGAGCAACCATCCCCAGGCACCTAGAAAAGAGAAATCAATAAAAGCATAACTGCAGAAGTAAAAACATAAACTGAAACTGCAAATGGGTAATAAGGGAAAAGGAAGCAACACAAACCTATCAGTCATAACCTTAAATATTAATGGACTAAATTCCCCAATCAAAAGACATAGACTGGGAGATTGGATTAGGAAACAGAATCCATAGATACGCTGTCTACAAGAAACACATCATACCTTCAAGGACAGGCACCACCTTAAAGTGAAAGGATGGAAAAAATGTTCCAGGCAAATGGTACCAAAAAGAAAACAGGTGTTCCTATTTTAATATCAGACAAAATAGACTTCAAAGTAAAAGAAATCAGAAGAGACAAAGAAGGCCATTACATTTTTATGAAAGGAAAAATTCACCAAGAAGATTTCACAATTATGAATATACATGCACCAAAATCTGGTGCACCAATCTTAATAAAGACAATTCTCCAGGACCACAAGTCACACACTAACCCCAGTACACTCATACTAGGGGACTTCAATACCCCACTGAGTCCTTTGGATAGGTCAACAGGACAAAGAATAAACAGAGAGACATCTGAACTGAATGATATTATACACCAAATGGACCTCATAGACCTCTACCTAATATTCCACCCTAATACCAGAGAATACACATTCTACTCAGCACCCCAAGGAACATTCTCCAAAATCGACCACATAATGGGACACGTAAGAAACCTCCACAAATACAAAAAGATTGAAATAATTGCATGCATTCTATCAGACCACAGTGCAATAAAGCTCAACACCAGGATAAGCCCTACCTACAAGAACACATGGAGACTAAACAACACACTATTGAATAATGGGTCAAGGAGGAGATAAAGAAATAAAAGTATTCCTGGAACTGAATGACAATGACAATACGATATAACAAAACCTATGGGATACCTTAAAAGCAGTCCTAAGAGGGAAGTTTATAGCCCTGGGTGCCTACATTAGAAAAACAGAAAGAGCACAAGTGAATGATCTAATGCTACAGGTGAAAGTACTTGAGAGGCAATAACAGATGAATCCTAAACACAACAAACAGGAAGAAATAACAAAAATCAGAGCAGAAATCAATGAAATAGAAACAAAGAAAACAATACAAAAAATCAATGAATTCAAAAGTTGGTTCTTTGAAAGAATAAACAAGATAGATAGACCTGTAGCCCAGTTAAACAAAAGAAAGAAGGAACAACTCCAAATCAATACAATCCATCATGAAAAGGGAAATATCACAACAGACATGGAAAAGATCCAGAAAATCATACGGGAATACTTCAAAAACCTATACTCTACCAAGTTTGAAAACCTAGAAGAAATGGATGAATATCTGAAATCCTGGGAATCACCAAAGCTCAACCAAGAAGAGATCAACAGCTTAAACAGACCCATAATACATGAAGAAATTGAAGATGTAATAAGAAACCTCCCAACTAAAAAAAGCCCAGGCCCAGACAGTTTCATGGCAGAATTCTATAAAACATTTCAAAAAGACCTACAACCATTATTACTGAAACTGTTTAGAAGGATACAGAGGGAATTCTCCCAAATTCCTTCTATGAAGCCAGCATCACTCTATTACCAAAACCAGGGAAACATGAAACTAAAAAGAAGAATTACAGACTCATCTCCCTAATGAACACAGATGCCAAAAATCTAAACAGGATACTGGAAAATCGCATACAGACCCACATCAAGAAGATCATCCATCATGACCAAGTTGGATTCATACCAGAGATGCAGGGATGGTTCAACATACAAAAATCAATAAACATCATCAAACACATAAACGGAATCAAAGACAAAACCACACCATCTTCTAATTGATAATGAAAAAGCCTTTGACAAAATCCAGCATCTCTTCATTCTTAAAGTCCTAGAAGGCATTCGATTGGAGGGATCATTCCTCAATGTAATTAAAGCCATATACAGGAAACCCACAGCCAATATCATCCTAAATGAGGAAGTGACAGAAACATTCCCTTTAAAGGTAGGAACTCAGCAAGGCTGCCCCCTGTCACCATTCCTCTTCAATATAGTGTTTGAAACACTTGCTAGAGCAATAAGGTAATAAAAGGAAACTAAAGGAGTACTAATTGGAAAAGAGGAAGTCAAGCTATCCCTATTTGCTGATGATGTGATTGTTTACTTAAGGGATGCTAAAAACTCCACCAGAAAACTCCTAGAAGAAACAGCTTCAGCAAAGTGGCAGGATACAAAATTAACCTAAAAAAAATCAATCGCCTTTCTTTACACCAAGAACAAGCAACTGGAGAAAGAATTCAAAGAGACCTTCCCACTCACAATAGCCTCAAAAACAATAAAATACCTAGGAACAAACCTAACCAAAGACACCAAAGATCTCTACAACAAAAATTTTAAACCTTTAAATAAAGAAATTGAAGAAGACATCAGAAGATGGAAAAACCTCCCATGCTCATAGATTGGGAAAATTAACATTGTAAAAATGTCCATTCTACCAAAACTCTTGTATAGATTTAATGCAATCCCAATCAAAATCCCCAAGAATTTCTTCACAGGCTTGGAAAAAAAAAGTCCTTAAATTCATTTGGAAAAACAAAAGATCCCAAATAGCCAAAACAACCCTGAGTGAAAAGAGCTACACAGAGGGGAACTCTATACCAGACTTCAAACTATACTACAGGGCTATAGTCATAAAAACAGCCTGGTACTGGCACAAAAACAGACCTGTTGACCAATGGAACAAAACAGAAGATCCAAACCTGAGCACATACAATTTCCACCATCTCATATTTGACAAGTGGGCCAAGAAGACACAATGGGGAAAAGACAGCATCTTCAGTAAGTGATTTTGGCAAAACTGGATCACCACTTGTAGAAGAATGAAATTAAACCCGTACCTCTCGCCCTGTACAAAAGTCAACTCCAGATGGACCAAAGAAACCCCAAACTCTGAAGGCCATAGAAGAAAAAGTTGGCAGCAGACTACAAGACATAGGCGTAGGAAAAGACTTCTTAAATCAGACAGCAGCTGCGCAAGAATTAAGGTCGACAATTGACAAATGGGACCTCATTAAACTCAAAAGCTTTTGTACATCAAAAGAAACAATCAAGGAAGTGAAGAGAAATTCCACAGAGTGGGAAGAAACCACCACAGAAACATCTGACAAAGCATTGATTTCCAGAATATATAAACTACTCAAAAAACAAAGAAGAAAGAAAACAAATGACCCACTCAATAGATGGAGCAAAGAGCTGAACAGTGACTTCACAAGTGAGGAACTAGAGATGGCTGAGAAACACCTTAAGAAGTGTTCAACATCACTAATCATTAAGGAAATGCAAATCAAAAACACTTTAAGACATAATCTTACTCCAATAACACTGGCTAGGATCAAGAAAACAAATGATACCAAGCACTGGTGAGGTTGTGGGGAAAGGGGAACACTCATCCACTGCTGGTGGGAATGTAAACTCGTACAACCACTATGGATAGCAGTGTGGAGAACCCTTGGAAGAATTGGAATGAACTTGCCTCCCGACCCAGCCATACCACTTCTAGGCATGTACCTTCAAGACTCACCCCACCACAGAGATACATGCACGGCCATGTTTATTTAAGTTCTTTTCACAATAGCAAGGAGTTGGAACAAACCCAAATGCCCCTCAACTGATGAGTGGACAGAGAAAATGTGGTATATCTACACAATAGAGTTCTATGCAGCAGTAAAGAAAGATGACATCATGAGCTTTGCAGGAAAATAGCTGGAGCTAGAGGACATCATGCTGAGTGAAGTAACACAGTCCCAGAAAAACAAACGACGAATGGTATCCCTCATCTGTGGATGCTAGTGCCAATTACCTAGTTGTAAGTATTTCTTGCGCACAGCCCCTTGAGCTTTTGTCCAAGCAGCTGGGAGTGATGCATCTTGGAAACAACAACAACAACAATAACAACAACAGAAAGGACTACATCAAAGAACTGACTGAAACAGTGAACTTCTACTCAAAACAGTCAACTTCCACATGGAGAATATTGAGAAAGACTGAGAAAGAGATGAAAAGCATGTTTCACAGAACGCATGAGCTCTGGCGGGGTGGGGTGATGGGGGGGACACAGGTCTAGATTTGATAAAAAAATATAAATAAATAAATTTAAAAAAAAGAAATGATAATAAAAATGTGGACCCAGAAATACAGATGAGTCCCATATCTTTAACTCAGAGGAAATGTAATTTGTGACATTGTAAATATTAGAGTAGATACTAGATAATCATCTTCCAAAATAAGTATTAATTTCACTCCCTATATGGCACAGAAATGGGCTCCTGCACTTTCATCAGATATATTGTCATTGCTTCTGCCATGTATATGAAAGTGAGGAGGACTGGATGTAATGGTTGCATAAATTTTTCTCATTTCTGTGGACCATAGGGAGAAGAGTTACATTGAACACTGGGAAAACTAAAGAAAAACTTTTTTTTGCTTCCATAGCATTTCCAACTTTCTAATTAAATCCATCTATATTTTTTCAGTTGGTTTCTTCAGTTTTTTGAGGTTAGCTTTGCAGTTAGTGGATTTTTTCAAGTTTCTGCTCCAGCTTAACTCTGCTCAATATTCCTAAATGGTCAGTTCCAACGTTATTAAAAACATATTTTACTTTGTGCTGGATTACAAATATTTGTCCATCTATGCATAAATAGATATATAAACATAAGAAAGAAGAAAGGAAAGGAAAGGCTTGGAGTTAGGATTATAATGTGTCTATTAAAAAAAACAATTATTGCCAGGTGTGGTGGCAAATGCCATTAATCCCAGCACTCAGGATGCAGGATGGCTCCAGGCCAGCTAGGACTAAAGGGAAACCTGTCTCAAAAGAAAAGAAAGAAAGAAAGAAAGAAAGAAAGAAAGAAAGAAAGAAAGAAAGAAAGAAAGAAAGAAAGCTAATTATTTATTTTACTATTTTTTTATTTTTTTAAGTAAATGCTTGTTTAGAATAAAATGTGTTACTTTCCAAACTACAGAATTGGATTTCGATAAAACAATTTAATAAAATAAGGCACTATATTTATGGCAAAATTCACAAAAGTTACATATGTTGATATAAGAACCCATTTTTTCATGTCCTGGGGGAGAGGGGAGGAAGCATAGGAACTGAAATAGTTTAAATGTTATTTTTAGAACATTTGCCATTAGAAGGTAATATATAAATTTCATGCAATAAAACTATCATTTCCAGAAAACAAAACGTCATTGTTGAATCACATTTCTGAATTATATTTTTACTTTTTTTTTTTTTGAGACAGGGTCTCCCTGTAGCCTAAGCTGGCCTGGAGGTCACTATGTAGACCAGGTTGGCCTTGATTTCAAAGATCTGCCTGCCTCCACCTCCTAATTGCTAGAATTAAAGATGTGCACCCCCATGCCCAGCCATTTTTACTTTTTTGGGGGGGGCGCATCCTTTTGAGACAGGTCTCCCTGTAGCACCCCAGGTGGCCTGAACTATGTAGACCAGGCTGGCCTTGAACTCACAAAGATCTGCTTGCCTCTGCCTCCCAAAGTGCTGGGATTGCTACTAATCATTACTAAATTGTTTTGTAGTAATAAGCAATACTGATGTCACAGTAGGAAGAACCTAACAGCCCCAGAAGGTTAATTTTGCTCATACTACTTTCCCTTCACAGTTTGGCCACAGCTGCACCTCATACTGTCTTGATTGCAGGACCTGAGCTGAAATAACAGCTCCAGAAACATTTTCATGGCAAAAGAAGAAAGCCCTGTCAGAACCAGGCAACACCCATAAAGCTTCCAGTCAGCCATCAGCACCGTTGCAAAGCACTTTTACTCAGATTGAATCAGTCAGAGCTACTGGCAAGACATGCTGGAAGTGTAGCTGAATCGGGAGTGCAGTCCTCTTCTGGAGATTGCTCTGCACTGCATGTGGCAACAACTGTTAGTGTGTTCACACACCTTCTCCAAGAATGGGAGTAATCAAATAGGAATAGCAATGCTACTACCACAGAGACTTGTCAATATGCTGGAAATTTTCCTAAATTATATTAAATATGTAGTACAAGTGATCAAAAAGGCACTAACTACCTGGAGTTGATGTTGCTTCATTAAAAGCATAGTCCTGGCCCTCTCTTTTTTGTACTTCAAAGTAAAATCAAACAAGGAAAGGAAGACGAGTATTCAAAAGTTTCAGAGAACTTTCATTAGTCAGCTACTGATGCTTTCTGTGAGTTCCCATGGAGTGAAATCTCCCAAGTTATATGTTTCATACGTGGATAACAGATAACAGCAGAGTAATTCTCAGCCAAATTGCAGTAAATGAGTGTTCCTCTTTCCCAAACCCTCTCCAGCATTTGATATGATTTTTCTTGATATTAGCCAGTCTTATAGGGGTAAGATGAAATCTTAAATTGGTTTTAATTTGAATTTCCTTAAATACTAATGATGTTGGAAACTTTAGAAAATGTTTTGTAGCCAAATGGGTGGGGGGAAACGTTTTGTAGCTATCTTTACTTCTCTTGAGAGCTCTTTGTTGCAATTTTTAGCCCATCTTTTAACTGGGTCATTTGTTTTCTTGGCCCTTTGTTTTTTTGAGTTATTTATACACTCTGGATGTTAAATCTCTGTCAGATGTGTCACTACTGACGATATCCTCCCACTCTGTGGGTTTTCTTTTCACTTCTTTCATTGTTCTTTTATATGTTCAGAAGATTTTTAGTTTAATGAGGTTCTTCTTGTTCATTGTTGACTTTATTTCCTGTGCAACTTCTGATTTAGAAAGTCTTTTCCTACACTTATATCTTATAGGTTACTACCAATGTTTTTTTTTTTTTTTCATTAATGTTAGAGTTTCAGGTTTCACATTGAGACCTTTGATCCATTTAGAGTTGACTGTTGTACAAGGTAAAAGTTATGGGTTTAGTTTCATTCTTCTACAAGTGGTGATACAGTTTTACCAGCACCATTTGCTGCCTTTCCTCCATTGAGTGTTATATTACAAGATGCCCAGACCTTAAAGCATGTACCATGGAAGCAGGAGGAGGTAAAAGAAAGAGACTAAACAATTAGCACCATTAATTTCTTTCCCTTAGTTTCCACATACTTGCATGCATTCATAGAGACAGCAGGAATGAGTCTAGTCCTGTTATATATAAGCCCAATGATAAAGCTAGTCTAATTCAAGGAAACATGATAATATAATAGTATATTATGGAAACAAAAATATTTTTTATATTTTTATTGAAGTTTTATGCAATTCATACCACATTTCTCAGTCCAATTTTAGACTCATTCCCCTTTCCATGCCCCCCATTCCACCTGAGTTGAATCATTTTGCCATATATGTCTTGCAACTTTTTTTTTAGTCTTTTTGAAGTTTTTCTATACAGATGTTTATTGTTTGTGGGAGGGGGAGCTTACTGTTTCAGTCAGTTCTTTGACCCAGTCCTTTTGTTGTAGGGAAACAAAAATATTTTAAGAATACTGATTTTATCCCAGAAGTCCTCTATAACAAGTAGCAAAAGGTAAACCAATCAGGAACATACATTGTGTTATAAGGTAAATAGGCAATTAGATCCAGTATTATGAAAGGCCTTATGTGCTAAATGAAGAAGTTGAATTTGATACAGTAGTTACAGCTTCTCTGGTTGTTCTATCTACCTCTGGTAGCAGAAAAGAAAATAAATGCATATAGCTCAAGGTTCAGAAACAAGTGTTGAAAACTGTCTGCCACTTAAAATGTTTTGAAATCTAGGCTGGTTGTAACACAGTAGTAGAGCACTTGCTTACCATTCACGAACCTGGAGTTTGCTGTCCAGCATTGCAAAAAAACAATTAACAAAAATAATAGAAATAACCTTTTAATGAAGATCCATACACTATTGGTATTGTGTGAAAATATTCTGTATTTATCGTGTGATAATAACAAAGTGCCTTTTGTATCATGCACAGCACTGTGGCCACAGCACAGCACTATGGAGGCAGTAGATGATGTTTCAACATTCTTAGATATAAAAGTGTGCTTTTATTAAGATATAAATGAAAAATAATTCCACATTATTTCTTGGCAAAGAACTTTCCCATTTGACCCTTACATTAACCTACAGTGCTATGGCAGAGAATGTACATTCCAGTCCATTTAAAAATAAATGAAGAAATTGAGACATGGAGAATTTATATTGCACAAGTAGTAACAGAGCCAAGAAGACATGTTTTCTGACTCAATCCAGTGTCAGCCAGTTCTGTGATACCTAGTCACCTTGAGCAAATAAAATAACATTTAACCAATTCATCTTGGATCACATTCAAGAGAATTTAGTTGTACTTGCAGATGCTCCTATTTTCACATATCAAATATATGAGTTGATCTTTGTCTATAACTCAGATGTGTTTTCTTTTAATTTTTGTATGTGTATGAATGTATTGTCTGCATGTAGGTCTGTTCACTCGTGTCCTGCAATGCCGCGGAGGTCAGAAGAGGGTCTCAGATTCCCCTGGAACTAGAGTTCTCTTGGAGTTGGAGTTAAGGACGGTTCTTAGCCGCCATGTGGGTGCTGGGGATCGAACCCGGGTCCTCTGCAAGAGCAGTCGGTGCTCTTAACCGCTAGGCTATCTCTCCAGCCCCTCAGATGTGTTTTTTAATACTGATGTGCAGCCTAGTTATTCTTTTTTTTTTAATTTTATTTATTTCTGTATGTGTATGAATGTACTGCCTGCATGGAAGTCTGTGCACCCATTAACATTATCAAATTTACTTGTCTGAGTTTCATAGAGGACAAAAAGAAATGCAATTCACTGAAATAAATGAATAAAATGGTCACTCTTCTAAATGTCATTCAACCCAGAAGACTGTGTTAAACAAATTACCTGTGGGTTCTTACTGCTATTGCCTTCTTAGGATTCCAGAGACCAATTATTCTTCACTGAATAGAAGGGAGTAGGGCTTCAGTGTTTCTTACTCTCAAGGTTTATACCTCTGTGGGTTTGGGGAGACACTAAACTGCTCTACTCTCACTCTAAATACCATCTTCATTGGCACAAATTTCTGGCTCTTCCATTTCATCTACTTGCCCAGAGTTGTTAAGAAGGAGGTATTATGTTTTTATTGCTGTTTTTCCTAAGTACGCTTACTTCTTTTGACTAGAGCCAGAAGCTTTGAAGGTAGCTGGTGATAACAAAAGTATACCTGATGGGCAACTGGACATTTGACTGCATTTTCCAGTTGGACTAACTCAAATCATGATCATGCTGGTCTCTGGTTCCAATGTGGGCTTACTTTTTGGAGTATTATGAATGAATTTTTTTTGGCCTACTGAGCACAAAAAAAGCCTGCCAAATTAGAATTGGATTGTAGGACTTCTGATTTACAGTATAGACTAGCACATTGGATATCTGTGACCTTCTTATATATCCATTGATAGCAAAAGTTTCTTGTTTTCCTTTGATATTAGAAAGATGTTTCTAATAAAAACAGAAAAGGAGAAGAAATGATAAGACAATTTGATAGGTATGCTGACTTTGAAAAGAGATTCTAAAAGGAATAAACATGGGTTTTTGGCTTAGAAATCCTTTTTCAGGAACAAAGTATTTGGATTTTCTTAATAGTGGATTAAAATTAGGAAGATGAAAATGTAATCTTTGTTCTCAGAAGAGAACATAGTTTTATCAATATCAACTTATTTTTCATTGAATCCTAGCAGATGCGATTTTGCTCATGAGACAAATATTAACCCCTTTTAGCTCTGTTTAATGTTTAGGAAGATCTCTCACAACTTCTCTGAGTGACACCATGGGAACAAGCCAAGAAGGTGTGGTAATGCTGCCCTAGAAACATAGAGTGAAAGTGAATAATAACTATCAAGTTCAGTTGCTTTTAAAGGACTCATGGTTTACAATCATCTTCTTAAATAGTATGGCATATGGCTTGCAATTGATTTTATTAAGGAGTTCCAGGAAAGATTCCAGTGGAAGCCAAACTATATAGTAATCTGAAATTTTGAGTTAACTTTCTTTTTTTTTTTATTTTATTTATTTCTGTATGTGTATGAATGTACTGTCTGCATGCAAGTTTGTGCACCCGTGTCGTGCATTGCCGCGGAGGTCAGAAGAGGGCCTCGGATTCCCCTGGAACTGGAGTTCTCCTGAAATTGGAGTTTCGGACGGTTCTCAGCCGCCATGTGGGTGCTGGGGATCGAACCCGGGTCCTCTGCAAGAGCGGTCGGCGCTCTTAACCGCTAGGCCATCTCTCCAGCCCTTGAGTTAATTTTCTATCCACTATAGTAGTGATTTCAGCAATTCCAATTCCCCCTATTTCCTTCTGATCTGAAAAAATGAATTTGGTAGTATATTTTCCTCTTCTTATGCTTTTTTTTAAATAAAGTACTTTTATTGATGTTTTTCTATTTCATACATCATTTTTTCAGTCCAGTTTGGACATATTCCCCTTTCTCTACATCCCACCCCACCCCATATCATGCATTCTGCGATATATGTCTTTACATCTTTCTATCAGTCTTTTTAAAGATTTTCTCTGCACAGATTTATTGTTTTGGGCAATTTAACTGTATCAATCAGTTCTTTGACCTAGTCCTTATGTTGTTGTTATTCTCTTCCATTTGTATTGCTCCAAAACATACCTAGATGAGCATCACATATGTACCAGAATTATGTCCTATGGAAATAAACTGTATGTTAATTCAAAAATATATCCAGGAATTCACATTTTCCATTTAATTTTATATTACTCTAAAATATGTATACATAACTTCTACCCATATTTGGTAATTACAATGTCTGAAAATAACTGGTAAATTAATTCTAGAGCCCATCAAGAGCTTCACATTATAGCAGCACAGTTGCTTTCAGATAAAAAAGAAATATAACAATAAATTTGCTCAGCTTGCCTTTCAAGAGGGATTTGGTGCCAACATGCACAAATGAGGGAAACCATTCTCTGTTTGTTTTTGTGGGACTGTGTTACTTCACTTAGTATAATGGTTTCAAGTTATATCAATTTACCTGCAAAGTTCATGATGTCATCTTTCTTGCATTTGCATATACCTCCATTGTGTAGATGTACCACATTTTTGTTATCCACTCATCGGTTGAGGACATTTGGGTTAGTTCCAGCTCTTCCCTATTGTGATGACAGCTGCAGTAAACATAGATGTGCATGTATCTTTGCAGTAGGATGAGACTTGAGGGTATATGCCCAGGAGTGGTATGGCTGGATCAGGTGGTAGGCTCATTTTGAGTCTTTTAAGGGTTCTCCACACTGCTTTCGATAGTTGTTGTATGAGTTTTCATTCCCATCAGCAGTAGATGAGTGTTTCCCATTCCCCACACCTCTGTAGCATTTGGTGTCTGTTTTCTTGATCTTACCCAGTCCTGTTGGAGTGAGATGATATCTAAGAGTGGTTTTAATTTGCATTTCCTTAATTATTATTGATGCAAATTTAGGATTGTGAAATCTTCCTGGTTAAGTGTTCCTTTGATAATTTAACACTGAAGAATTACTAATGCTTTTTATTTTTTTTTTATTTTTTTTTTATTTTTTTTTATTTTTGTATGTGTATGAATGTACTGTCTGCATGCAGGTCTGTGCACCCATGTCGTGCAATGCCGCGGAGGTCAGAAGAGGGTCTCGGATTCCCCTGGAACTGGAGTTCTCCTGGAATTGGAGTTACAGACGGTTCTTAGCCGCCATGTGGGTGCTGGGGATCGAACCCGGGTCCTCTGCAAGAGCGTCGGTGCTCTTAACCGCTAGGCTATCTCTCCAGCCCCAGAATTACTAATGCTTTTTAAACATAAAGTAGTGCTACTGCCACTTTTAACAACCCATGCGACCAACATTTTCATGGAAATATACAACCAACAAAAACTGTAGAATAGTAACTACTTCATTGTTTTAGCTTATATCCTGACCCTTATCTTCAATTTCACTTTGCCTCAAATCTGTCCTGTTATAATCTGAAGACAGGTACAATGTCTGACAAATCCTCAGGGAGAAGTCACCTTAAGAGTAAATTTAAGCTGCATTTTAAAAAATTAACTCTTTAGTTATACCTAGAAAAACATATCTCAGATTCAGTGGTTCCAAGACTGGGCATATAAGCAGGTGGCATTATCTGAGAAATATCAAGAGGCCCCACCTGCCAAATATATCTTTCCTTAGGGACAATCCTGGAATTCTCATCATTAAAGAGAAACAGAAATTCCTTTGAACATGCACAGAGGTGTTAATATGTCCTTTATTTAAGTAAGTTAGGATGGAAAAAGAATAAAAATAATTTGAGAAAGTTTTAAGGTGGAAAATTAGTGGTTACATTTTTCTTTTTGCTCTGGCAAAACTGTTTCTCATTTGCCAAGAAAAATAAAGATTGTTAAATGTGGCAAACTTCCTACCCTGAAATCTAATACGACATTCTTTATAGGCTATTGCACCTTTATTATCTGATTTCTTTTTTTTATTGATGCTTTTGTATTTCATACATCATTTTCCAATTCAGTTCAGGTATATATCCCTTTCCCTTCCCCCCATCCCACCCCTACCTTACTATCAGGCCATACATTTTCTCCCAAAAGAAGCTTCAATAACTTTTAGAGATATTCTCTCAGGTCAAAAGCATTAGTGGACTTAGGGAGCTCTTTGCTTTTGTCATCCAGAGAAAGTATAGAGGTCATGTTTAACCTAGAAACAAAGACACCACAAACTTCAAAAGGAGGGCTATCAATCAAGTACCCAGGATGATTTTCAATATAATTCCAAAATGAGGAGCTAGACAGATAGCTCAGCAGATAAGAACACCGGCTGCTCTTTCAGAGGACAAGGGTTTGCTTCCCAGCACCCATATGGCAGCTAACAACTGTCCATAACTCCAATTCCAGAGGATATGATGCCCTCTTCTGATCTTTGGGGGCATTGTATGACAGGCGTATGCTTAACATACATGCAGGCAACACATGAAATAAAAATAATAAATAAAATGTTAAAAATAGCAAATTCCAATTGAAGGAGAAACTTTTTAGGAAAAATAATTTGACATCATAGGAACAACTTTCAAAATAATTTCCCCTTGCTGTGAGAAACTTTTTTTAGAGTGCATACAATCCAGAGAATCCAAGCCAGTGTTGCATGAAATTTAGCTTTTTTACTTTACCTTGAAATACTTGTTTCCGAAACTCTCTCAGAAGAATCCTCTTAGTCCATCTGTTGTCCTTTTTTTTTTTTTTTGGTCTTTTTGAGGCAGGGTCTCCCTGTAGCCCCATCTGGCCTGGAACTCACTCTGTAGACCAGGCTGGATTTGATCTCACAGAGATCCGAGTGCCTCTGCCTCCCAAGTGCTAAGATTAAAGGTGTGTGCCACCATGCCCGGCAGCATTTTCCCTTCTACTTAAAGTCATATTACCTAGCAGTCTATTTCTAGAGATGGCCTCCTGCTCTCCTCTACCTCTTATGAAGCTACATTTATTCCAACCTCACTGCTATCTTGCCTAACACCAACATACACTTAAAATCCATTTTATTCAGCCACAGTCTGTCATCTCCATAGCTGACTCAAGAATCCAGCCTTCCTCTAAGTGATGGGTTAGAATCTAACCTTCCTCTAAGTGATAGGTTTCTGAGCGTCTACATCAGAACATCATTAAAGAGGTAAAGTACACAGTACTTTTCTTTAAATTTAGAAGGCATTATGCATTACATTGAGTGTGCTGTTCTTCAGCTGTTCAAGATGCAGAGCAAATTGCTCTCCCACGGATCGTTGTGATGAGGCACTCAGTCACGACCAAACATTTCTTGCTAGTTGGAACCTTTATTAAATTCAGAATAAGAAAATCACAGGTCAGTCCAACACAATCCTGAAACAAGAAGAGGTTTTATTAGAACATGGACAAAAAGAGTGAGTGTGGGAATAAGTGAGATTCCAGGTGTGTCACAGTGGGTCCTCTGTGATGAACCAAACATGAGATGGACATGCCAAAGCTTCCTTAAAAGTATCTCTTAGGTCTTTTTATTAGTACTAAATGAAAATTGTACAAAATAATGGTTTTAATTATGAAATTTTGACGTGTACATAATACATTTTTATCATATTTATCCTCCTATTATCCATCATAGTGTCCCTCTCCCACCCTTCCACTGGTCTTCTTCCCCTTTCTACTTTCATATCCTGTGTTACTATACCTAGTTTCCACACATAAGCGAATATTTGATATTTTTATTTCTGAGTATGGCTTATTTTACTTAGCATGATGATCTCTACTTCAATCCATTTTCCAGCCAACTGCATAATTGTTTTCTTTATGTTTAAATGATACTCCACTCTACTTAAGTATCTCATTCCCATTAGTCCATTTTATTAAGCAAAAATTAGATCTATAGATGATCAGGTTGAAGTATCCTGTACCCTCAGGACATAAGCAGATTTTGCCACCCTTTGTACTGTTGCCTTCTTGAAACATTAAAGTCATGATGATTAATCAGCTCTGTAAATGCACTGTGATCTGTGAACTGATGCAATACACAATGAGTAAAATTTACAGACTAGAAACCAGATTTTTTAAAATTCATTTATTTGTTTGGAAACCTCTGGGTGAAATGTAGTGTTTTAAATAAACTTATTTATATGACAAGCATATGAACTAACATGACTGAAAGGGAGATAAACAAGGGATAGGATACAGCATTTCTGCCAGTCTTCAGAAGTGAGTAGAGACTAGAGAACACTCCATCTTATAGGAGTAAAGAGCTACACACAGGTGCTACACTGTGGTTCATATGGTACCTCATTATAGATCTGAGAACTTAGCTTCTGAAAATATAATACATCTATTTCGGAATTGGAAAATATAATATACAAGCCAAGTTCTCAGTGTTGTATGAAGCTACATCTAAACAAGATTCTGGTGTAGTACAAAGGTCTGTGTACAATGCAACAAATTTCAAGACATCAGTATGTATTCATTTTTACATTAATAAAAATAAAGTATTCTCCTATTACCAGGAAGTGTATGTCCTAAGACCTCTGAAGATCCCTAAAACCTCAGATAATACCGAATTATGTACACACACACACACACACACACACACACACGCACACACACACACATTCATACATGTATATTATTATGAAGTTTAATTTATAAATTTGACAAAATAAGAGATGATTAATAATAGCTGGTGATAAAATAGAATAGACATAAGAATATACTGTAGTAAAATTGTCAACATCATTAATTTGGAAATTTGGAGCCACTATTTTTTTTATTTTTGTATGTATATGAATGCACTGTCTGCTTGTAGGTTTGTGCACTCGTGTCTTGCAATGCCGCAGAGGTCAGAAGAGGGTGTCGGATTCCCCTGGAACTGGAGTTCTCCTGGAATTGGAGTTACAGACGGTTCTCAGCCGCCATATGGGTTCTGGGGATCGAACCCGGGTCCTCTGCAAGAGCAGTCGGTGCTCTTAACCGCTAGGCTATCTCTCCAGCCCCTTGGAGCCACTATTAAGTAAAATAAGGGTAAATGAACACAAGGACTTGGAAAATATAATATATATACTATGACAAGTCTACTCAGTGACTAATGGGATGGTAGTGTGGACAACAAAGATACACTGGACAAAGGCATGATTCATCTCCTGGGAGTGACTGAGCAGGATACCATAAGACCTTTTCACACTACTCAGAACAGCACACAATTTAAGACAATTTATTTCTATAACTTTCCATTTAGTAGTCTGGGACTATGGATCACTATAAGTAACTAAAACCACAGAATATGAAAGCATAGATATGAGAGAACTACTGTTCAGATGATTATATAGATATGTAAGTAAACAAATATATATCTCCTTCCTCTGTCAGGTGAAAGGGCACAGAAGTAGCAATACCCCTAACCATACCCAGTGCCCACATAGTATATTCTAATACCATTATCCAGAGAAGGAGATTGGGATCCTTTAAGAAAACACGGATTCTGGGGCTGGAGAGATGGTCTAGTGGTTAGGACCGCCGACTGCTCTTACAGAGTACCCGGGTTCGATCCCCAGTACCCATATGGCGGCTGAAAACCGCCTGTAACTCCAATTCCAGGAGAACTCCAGTTCCAGGGGAATCCGACACCCTCTTCTGACCTTCGCGACATTGCACGACACGGGCGCAGAGACCTACATGCAGACAGTACATTCATACACATAAATAAATAAATAAAATATTTTTTAAAAAATTAAAAAAAAGAAAACACGGATTCTGAGACTAAAACAAAAAAGATAGACAAAATGAATCAAGACCATCTTATTTCATTAACATGACATCTTATAAAAAATGCAAATTCTTATGATGAGAGAGAAGTATGACAAAGGGATAGGAAAACAACGTAAGATCCTGTGGAGCCAAACTGGAAAATTCTAACAATAGACTTATACATTATTGGATTACAATTCAAAGCAAAAGTAGATAAATACTTTTGCATTATACTAATATAAAGAAATAATTAAAAAATGAAAGAATAAAAGGAATGAACTATCTTACTAAGAGAAATTACAGCCATTTTTTTTTTAAAATACCCCCCCACCAAGAGGAAGTGCATACCCTCCCACACACTAAATGTGGGCTGTGCTTAGTGGCTCTTTCCAAAGAATACAGTATGGAATAGGAGAAAAATAGAGAGAAAATTTATTTGTACTAATCTGATTAAGCTTAGTTCATGCCAGTGGTCAGCAATTAATATCAATAGTGATACATCTTATAAGAAGAACGTGTCAAAAATATATAATAAGAATGGATTTTTAACTCAGTCATTGTCCTGGAGAGCTTTAGTGTCAAATTGATATATATGGGTGGAGGGAGTCTCAACTAGGGAATTCCCTCCATTGGACTGACCACATCTTTTGAGTATTGTTTTGACTGTCGATTGTTGAGTGATGTGGGATGGCCAGGCCCACTATGGGTAGTGCCACCCCTGGGCAGGTTGTGTATTGTATAAGAAAGCAAGCCAGTAAGTAGCATTCTTCCATGGCCTATGTGCTTCAGCTCCTGCTTCCAGGTTCCTGCCCTGAGTTCCTATTTTGGACTCCCTTAGTGATGAACTGTGACCCAGGAGATGTGAGCCAAGTAAACCCTTTCCTCTCCAAACTGATTTTGGTCAGAGTGTTTTGTCATAGCAATTGAAAAACAAACTAGAACAGTCATCTTCCAAGCACATTACCCAGTGAAAATATGAAAAGTACATCAGGACAGTTCTAATTGAAGGAGAACCTATGAAGCATTTTACCAATGCTCCACAAACTGCAAGGTCATCAAAAGTAAAGGATGTCTGAGGAGTTGACACTGGCAAGAAGAACTGAGAGAGATGTGAAAATAAACTACAATGTGGTATTCCAAAAAGGACCCTCCTCCTGAAAGAGCACATTTTGGAAAACCAGAAGGAATGTGAAGAAAGTATTTCAGTTAGTAAATAAAGTATCAATACTTTTGAATTAATTTTGATAAAAGTACATACAGTAACTGTAAGATGAGGAACTGGGAAATAACAATAGAAGAAACTAAGTTTGGCTTAGGAAAAAATCTTCTGTTATCATTCTAAGAATTCTAGGTTTCTAAAAAAAGAATTCTAGGTTTCTAAACTTCATCTAAAACAATTTTTATTAAAATATGTATGCAGAGATCTCCTGAGCCCAGCGGCAGGAAGAGGGGAAGACAGGTAGGAACTGGGTGCCTTGGCGAGCTGATTGCTGATCCTTTGGTCCTGCTGTCTTTGGTTTGATTGGCCTTTGTGGCTGTGAGGTTGGAGTTATCCCCCCAGCTGGGATTAAAGGTGTGGTCTTTGGCTTGATTAGATCTAGTGGCTGTGGGGGCGGAGTTATCCTCCCAGCCAGTATTAAAGGCACGCTTGTGTGACTCTTGAGATTTGAGATCTCCTGAGCCCAGCGGCAGGAAGAGGGGGAGACAGGTAGGAACTGGGTGCCTTGGCGAGCTGATTGCTGATCGTTTGGTCCTGCTGTCTTTGGTTTGATTGGCCTTTGTGGCGGTGAGTTGGAGTTATCCCCCCAGCTCGGTTAAAGGTGTGGTCTTCGGCTTGGATGGTAGATCTAGAGGTGGCCTGTGGGGGCGGAGTTATCCTCCCAGCCGTATTGAAAAGGCACGCTTCGGTGACTACTTGAGATTTGAGATCTCTTGAGCCCAGCGGCAGAAGAGGGGAGACAGGTAGGAACTGGGTGCCTTGCGAGCTGATTGCTGATCGTTTGGTCCTGCTGTCTTTGGTTTGATTGGCTTTGTGGCGTGGAGGTTGGAGTTATCCCCCAGCTGGATTAAAGGGGTGTGGTCTTTGGCTTGATTAGATCTAGTGGCTGGGGGGGCGGAGTTATCCTCCCAGCCGGTATTAAAAGGCACGCTTGTGTGACTCTTGAGATTTGGATTTGAGATCTCCTGAGCCCAGCGGCAGGAAAGAGGGA
>VZQC01008120.1:202484-356730 GCA_009823505.1 Rhizomys pruinosus
AAATAAATAAATAAATAAATAAATAAATAAATAAAAATAAAAATAAATAAAAAAAATAAAAATAAAATATGTATGCATATTATTATGCTATTAAATATTATTGTTAGAGGATTATCTTCTAAGCAAACAATTGCTGCCTCTTTAAGTCTTCTAATATCACTATGTGAAATAGAAAACGTAACCAATTATAATATTTTGAATGAAAACAAACTGCCAAAGCTATGTAGTCAAAGTAATTTCTTCTCTGGTGCATATATGTATATTTTACTTTCAAATACTGATAATATCTATTATGCTAATTTTTATGAAATTCAACAGTTTTTACTTGGACTTTTCAGAATTAAGTAACTAAATTACGTAGTAGTTCACTTTTGTTTCAAGTAATTTTATATTTGCATTCCTCTATTATCTTCATCAAAATGCACATTTTATATATTTTCTACTTGATGAGTTAACCGAAAAGATAAATATTTTAATTTCTATAATTTCAAATTGTTAAAGCTGGATATTTTTCCCAAGAGAATAATTTTCCATAGTAGTTCCCTTATTTGACTATAAAATGTCTTTTTAGTTTTTACCTACTACTCTGACTAGATATAGCTAGATGTTTAAGCCTTTTCCCCATGAACTATGTTGAACACAGTGAACCTTCTATTTTATGTTTCTTAAGTTTCTGCATTTTTTTAAATAAAAATGTTACTAAGCCAAGTAAAACATCAGTTTGGTAAAGCTGAATTCCAGAAAAAAAAAAAAAAATAAGAGCCAGTTCCACTCATACAAATGAAAGGGGCCTGGTAGACTCTAAGCTTTATTTTTCTCTTTACTTAACTACTAATTAGGAGTGGTGACTGTGAAACAAAACCTAAAACTATGTGATGGAGAAACCTGAGATTTCAACTCTATTTTTCTAGGAAGAAATGTACTTAAAATACCTTATTTTAGTCTCAACAAGTATGCAAACTCTGGTTTCTATACTGACCTACTTTACAGATATATTTGTGAATATCAAATTCACCCTATTTTCTTTGTGGTACCATCATAAATGCTAAGTAGAAACTAAATTTTATCTTTAAGAGCATTACCCATTTAAAGGTAAAGACCCAAATCTTGCTGAGGTCTGTAAACTATCCTCTTACAATAATGAACAACTCCATGAAAATCCTAGTGGTCATTTTCTAAATGGACCCTATTTGGGTCAAGATGACCTAATCAAATGACTACTTACCAATGATTCCTAATCTTATTCCAAATGACAATTTGGCCCGTAGTTATTCAGTGTATTTGCCACATGAGAAAAATCATCAAATCAAAGACTATGCCATTACCCACAAAAAGGCTGAGGTCATTTCTCCTTTCATTCCATTGCAATGCTTGAAGATAGTATAAGCTGTCAAAAATAATTTGTAATTATTAATTATCAAGACCAATGAGGCATTAAGAAAAACCAATAAAAATGGTCCACAGGACTCAAGTACATATAAATGCAAGTTCAATATAGATCTTGTCGTCTTGCTCTCTCCCTGTCAAATAATTTGTGTGTGCATCCATGTGTGTATGTTTTATATGTTGTATATGTGTGTGTGTTTGTGTGTAGAATATGCATGTGAGGCATACACACACACGTGTTTTGGGGAGTACACATTATTTTGTATGCATTTGTGTGTGGAGGCCAGAGGATGGTACCAGGTGTCCTGTTCTGTCACTCTTCACCTTATTCCTTTGGGACAGTGTTTTGTGTTTTGTTTTGTTTTGAGACCGGGTGTCCCAACAGTGCTAGCTGGCCTGAAAATCACTAAGTATACCAGGCTGGCCTCAATCTCACATATATCCACCTGCCTCTGCCTACCAAGTTCTGGGATTAAAGGCATGTGCCAACATGTCCAGCAGAGACAATATATATATATTTTTTTACGTGTATGAATGTACTGTCTGCATGTAGGTTGGTGCACCTGTGTCGTGCAATGCTGCAGAGGTCAGAAGATGGTGTCGGATTTTAAAGATGGTTCTCAGCCACCATGTGGGTGCTGGGAATCGAACCCTCCTCTGTAAGAGCAGTTGGCGGTCTTAACCACTAGGCCATCTCTCCAGCCCTTTTTTAAAATTATTTTCTAAATTATATTTATTTTTTATGTGAGACAATATTTGTTTTAACTGAACCTGGAGCTTGGCTGGTAACCAGTAAGCCCCGGTCATCCTCCTGTCTTTTCCATACCCCAACCCTCCCAGTACTCATATTACAGTAATGCCTGGCTATATGTTGCTGAGTATTTGAACACAGGTCTTCAGGATTGTGGAAAAAGTATGCTTACACCTGAGCCAGCTCTCCAGCCCCCAATGAATTTATATAAGATACAACTTCAATTTTGTAATTCACTCTTTATAAAAGCAATGCCCATAAGTATATTTGAGATTTTTTATTTATTTTTTACTGTATTAAACTTTTTCCATACATCATACATCATTTCTCAATGCAATTTAGAGTCACTTCCCTTTCCATGCCCCTCATTTCACCTGAGTTCCTACATTCTGCTATAAATGTCTTGCATCTTTTTCTAAGTCTTTCCAGAGACTTTTTTCCAGTTCTTTTGTTGTTGTTCTCTCTAACTTGTATTACATATATATATATATATATATATATATATATATATAGACATATGTGTGTGTGTGTGTGTGTGTGTGTGTGTGTGTGTATCACCTGAATTGGAGGATTTTTTTCTCTAAAAGATGTCCTGATTTCTTTAAGGAAGTGCTAGCAGGTTCCTCCTAGGCAGCCCAAACAACCATCAATCCTGCCCTTGTGCTCTTTTCCTCCCGTGGTCCCCCAAATGAAGTCCAGTAAGCCCGTGTCCTGTCTTGATGCCCCTGTACTGGCCTCCATGATACAGTCCTGGTAGTCCAACAATTTGCTACTCTTTTCTAAATGACTCTTTTAGTTTACAGCACTCTCCTTATCTCACATACAATTAATGATGCTGGGTTCTAAGTGAGGCACCGGTGGTATTGACTGTTTTTGTTTTGTTTTGTTTAGTTTTGTTTTGTTTTTTCTATGTACATTCACTTTCTGTTTGAACTAACTGGACTCTGATTTGAACTGAAGTAGAATAGAGGACTTTTCTTAATTCCACCCAGTTACTTATTAAACCATTCTTACATGTTCTTATGTCTTNAAGCTGTGACTCATGTCTTTGAAGAACGGCAAAAGCAATGGCAGCCACAGATTATATGCACTTGCCAGTAAGAATGGAAGACAGGCCAAACAACAGTGCTCTCTCTTTTTTCTTGATCTTTTTACTAAGATCTCAAGTTTTATATCTGAAGTACAATTTCTCAGGTCATACTGACTATTTCTGGTTTTACTTTCCTTTTGGATGCTTAAGTCCACACAGCCCAGATTAACCATGGTTTTTGTTTTCTTAAGGTCAGTTGAGGATCTGGTCCTCAGGGGTCACTTGGGTTTTTTTTTTTTTTTATTGGGGGTGGGGTGGGAGCCTCTGGCTCCTTTCAGCTGGTGGGAATGCAAACTTGTACAGCCACTATGGAAAGCAGTGTGGAGAACCCTTAAAAGACTCAGAATAAGCCTACCACCTGACCCAGCCATACCACTTCTGGATATATCCACGAGACTCATCCGACTGCAGAGATACATGTACAGCCATGTTTATTGTAGCTTTCTTCACAATAGTAAAGAGCTGGTACCAACCCAAGCGGCCCCCAACAGACGAGTGGATAGAGAAAATGTGGTACATCTACACAATGGAGTTCTATGCAGCAGTAAAGAAAGATGACCTCATGACATTTGCAGGTAAATGGATGGAACTAGATTTTATGTTAAGTGAAGTATCGCAGTCCCAGAAAAACAAAAGACAAATGCTGTCCCTCATCTGTGGATGCTAGTACCAAGTACCTAACTGTAAGGCAAACTGAGCAACATTAATGTTATATTCCTCGTGATCTGAAAACATCTGTGCTCTTACATTGTGAATCTCTAGATAGGTTCTAGAACTAACCTACATTAAATATATTTAATGTCACTTATAAAGCAAAGGTACTTAAAAATTGAAATTCAGGGGGCTGGAGAGATAGCTTAGCGGTTAAGAGTGCTAACTGCTCTTGCAGAGGACCAGGGTACAATTCCCAGCACCCACATGGTGGCTAAGAACCATCTTTGACTCCAGTTCCAGGGGAATCCGATGCCCTCTTCTGACCACTGTAGCACTGCACAACATGGATGCACCAACCTACATGCAGACAGTACACTCATACACATAGAAAATAATAAATAAAATTTAAAAAAATTGAAATTCAATTAACAGAATTGTAAACTGAGCATGGTGGTCAATGCCTTTAATCCCAGCACCCCAGCACCCCACAGGCAGAGGGAGTGAGATCCAGGCTAGTATGATATGTGCTACAGGGTGAGTTCCAGTCCAGCTTGTCTATTGAGTAAGACCCTTCCATAAAAGAAAAAAAATTACATGGGTTATATCATATTTCTTTCTTAAATAAATACATTTGCTAAAAATAAATAAATAAATAAATAATAAATAAATAAATAAATAAATAAATAAATACATTTGCTATGTGTGGAGAAAAGCAATACAATATTTCACAGTAAATGAGAAAAACAATGATCTGGTTAATGAGACTTTTGTTGTATTTTTGTGATTTTCACACAATATAATTTGTTGGTATATAGCCCTTTATGTTTATATATTAAACTGTCCAGAAATCTCTGTTTCCATGTGGTCAACCACCAACTCTGGCTCTTGCAGTCTTTCCCTTTTCAACAAGGGTTTTTGAGCCTTGGGAGGAAGGAGTCTGATACAGGGGTCTTATTCAGCATACGCCCTCTGAAGCCTCTTCTCTCTGCCTGTTGGCCAGTGTGGGCTTCTGTATTAATCACCATCCGTTGCATAAGGAAATTTCTATGGGGAAAGCTGTGAGATACATTAATCTATGGATGAAACAATAAGACATAAAGAATCAGTTTAATGCAATTACTCTTTACTAGAAAACTAGTATCAGGTTTTCCTCTATGTCCTGACCTGGTTAGCCTCAGGTTCCTAAGCTTGATCTCAAAGTCAAATATTGGCTCCATCCTCTGAAGTGGATCTTAAATACAAATAAAGAGAAGTTAACGGCTCCCAAAATATTTGTACCACTATTGCAGTGGTGGGCATTTCTTTCAAGCCCCTTTGTTACTGTAGTTAACAGGATTCATAGCTGAGTGACACTGAAAATTACTTTTTTCCTTTTGGTGGCATGCATAAAACCTTCCAGCACCAAGAGTGGAAAGAGCATACTGGTGGAGGAACAGAAAACCAGTGACTGTGTAATGCTCAGCAACAAATGAATCATCTGCATAGCCACTTTCCAGAAGGTTCATGGACCATCTTGGAAGAGGATATTTTCCAGCACAAGATCAAGCCAGTCAGCATTCTAGCATGGAGAGGGGTGTGGCTCATGACCCCCCCCACCTCTAACTGAAATGTTATGGACAGTTGATGGTATGACTATGAAGCAGTTTTGTCTATTGTCATGGCTTTCTCTTTGCTTGCCACTTAATCTTTAGGATCCTCAAATAGTCAATAGTTTTTTTTTTTCTTTTGTGGTTGTTATTATTTCTATTTTTTTTTCTTTTTTCAGTTAGTCCATATTTTATTTTTTTTTAATTTTTTTTATTAATTTTATTTATTTCTGTATGTGTACGAATGTATTGTCTGCATGCAAGTCTGTGCACCCGTGTCGTGCAATGCCGCGGAGGTCAGGAGTGGGCGTCGGATTCCCCTGGAGCTGGAGTTCTCCTGGAGTTGGAGTTTCAGACGGTTCTCAGCCGCCATGTGGGTGCTGGGGATCGAACCCGGGTCCTCTGCAAGAGTGGTCGGCGCTCTTAACCGCTAGGCCATCTCTCCAGCCCTAGTCCATATTTTAAAAGGAAGATCATGTGCCAACTGACTTCTATAGTCTCTGTAACTTTGGATGCGTTTAGAAGATCATGGCAAATGCATTAGAAGATGTTATGTGGGCTGCTGGAGGAAGATGTCATCAGTAGTCATATCCAGCTGTAATGCTATAAACTGCAATAATAACTGGCATGGCAAGATATGTCCATGGTGCAATAGTGCCATGAATATTATGGGAGTAACCAACTGCTTTTTATATTAAGTTCTGCAATAAAGTGCAAATCTGGCCAAGAACTCATGGCTGGGATGTTGACAAGCCCTAGAGATGAGCTTACTATTTTTCTAAATGAACACAGTATCAAACTGCTCTTTAAATTTGTATCACTCTGTCTGTAAATTAGTGCAGCTTTCTGATCCCATCAAAGAGGCTTCTATGTGCAGTGGACAGTGGTTAGCTCAGAAACTCACAACTGGTGGAAAAGCAGAAAACCAGTGACTGTGTAATGCTCAGCAACAAATGAATCATCTACACAGCCACTTTCCAGAAGGTTGAGGGACTATCTTGGAAGAGGTTATTTCCCACAATCTATAAAAGCCAGAGGTCAGGGAGGACTGGAGGGAAACAGTATCTTCTGAACAGGACAGGAGAGCTGTGCTCATGAACTCACAGGAGTTGCTGTTGCCCATAGAATACCTGCAGAAGATCAAGCCAGTCAGCATTCTAGCATGGAGGGGGGTGTGGCTCATGACCCCCCCCCACCTCTACACCTCTAACTGAAATGTTATGGACAGTTGATGGCTTCTGGGGGAGAATACGTTTTCTTTAAGGTTGTGGCTCCTGGAAGGTCAGCCATGCTTCAGTTGATGAGCCCACATCTAGAAGTATATGAAAAGCATAAATTGGAGTTGATAGAATATCAGGTTCTTTTTTTTTTTAGTGCACAAAAATCAGGAGGATTTGGAGGTGGAGTTGGATCTAAGGGGAGTTAATGTAGAATATGGGGTAAATATGGTCAAAATACATTATATGAAATTATCAAAAAGTAAAACTTTCTTAAATTTTTTTCAAATAAAAATATACATAGATCTGTCATCTATTTTGTTTACAGTCTATGTATGCCTTAAAATTAGAAAAATGTCAATTTCAAGGGCTGTCATAAACTACAAAGTGAGAGATAATATATTCACCAATATGTCAACTCATAAGTAAAGAGTGTATTTGTAAGATGCAAATGTATGTTTCAAACTTTCTAAAATACATATGAATCCAAACTTTAAAGAAAGTCATCTTTAATTTAACAAAAGAACTTTTAATTCATATATTCTGCTAAGAGAGGCAGCATTGTTAGTTTTAACTATATTAATACCATATTTATTTTGAACTTAGTACTTAAAATGTGTTTTCTCCATTTTTGAGTTTCATTTATATTATTTCTTTTGATATGAAAATTCTAGGTGATCCAATGGCCTTTTCTGACCTCAATGGGCATTGTATGACAAAGGAATATATGTACAGGCAATGCACTCATACACATAAAATTTAAATGATAAAATATACTAATAAATTATTTTTAAAATATTGTATGTATTATTTATTGAATGTTAACAATAAAATACTAATAATAAAACATACTAAATGTTCCCCTAGAATTGGAGTTACAGAGGGTTATTAGCCACCATATGGGTGCTGGGAATTGAACCTAGTTCCTCTGCAAGAGTATTCAGTGCTCTTAACTGCTTAGCTATCTCTCCAGTCCTTAAATACAATAATTTTTAAAAAAGAATGTCATAAAGGTGACAAGAGAGTCCTTATCTGATTATATTATTGGACATTACTCCTTAACCTAATGAGCAACCAGTCCATTCATTAGCTGTGATTATTACATGGTACTTTAAAATTCTTTGCAACATACATAATTAGTATGTGAAATGTAAGTTATAGGATGAGTTACAATCATTTTTCTACATAATATATGATAATTCATTTTTTTTTTGAGACAGGGTCTCTCTGTAGCCCCAACTGTCCTGGAACTCACTCTGTAGACCACCAGGCTGGCCTTGAACTCACAAAGATCCGCCTGCCTCTGCCTCCCAAGTGCTAGGATTAAAGGCATGCACCACCACGCCTGGCTCAATTCTTTAAAACATTTTACTGTAATTAATCCTTCCTGATCTTGGATGGCAAATTTACTAGCTCTCACTACTGTACAGCTTAATATTTGGGATTAAGCAATAATGTGACCCTTTATGTCACAGAATATTGTTTCCCCATCAAAGATTACAATGTGTGCAATCCAAGGTATTAATATTTCTCCTCATGCAGGCCTCAAGTGGCTTGTCTCAACACAGTGAAAATGGAGCCTAGTCTTCTGCATTTTTTTTCACTTACATACTGCTTCCGTCACTGGCTAGCCATTTTTAAGACCACTCTAGTGTCAAAATGAGCAGAAGAGAAAGGAATTCCTTGGCATGTGGGCAAAGTCTACTCTCTAAGGGAAAGGTTTGGAAGATTGAATTCAAGGTTTCTACTGCTGTGCTTCTGTTCTGCCATGCAGCCTCTGATTTCCCTGGAGAACTTTTTCACATAGTCTCACATTATTGATATAACTGATAGTAGTCTCTGCTGATCATTTCATTCTTTAAAAGGGCTTCTGTCCAGTCTTCTTCACTGCAGTAGTCATAACTAGTCCCCTGAGACATTTTTCCCACAAGGAGCTTAGGAGACCATGCAAGTATCAGAGAAGCAGCCATGATGAATAGAAGTGAGTCTGCACATGGATCAACATTGAAAGCTAGCCATGTCCTAGGGCCTGGGAGAGATGGGACGTGACAGCTCATGTTAGGTCCTCACTCCCCCACTGCCCAACCAGCTGAGTAAACTTGGGTTTGTGGTTGAACTTGAGATATTCCTGATCTGCAAAGTACAGGTAACAGTTTCCTCACACAGTGAAAAATTATAGGAGAATTTTAGTTATTACCATTAATTATTATACTTAATGTTACCCTTTGTGAATGATAATAATTTTGTAAATTATAACAGCATATTCAAGTAATATTTACTTGTAAATAAATTGATTATTAAATTAAACAATCCTTTAGTTATCTGGACAAATTTATCCTGAAATAAGCAATTAATTTTTATTATCTAAATTATAAGCCCAGTTACCTTATATCTGTTCTTTATGTACATGTGATAAGAAAGGAGGGAAGAAAGTGCCAGAGTGAGAAATCAGAAAATACTAGTAAAAAGATGACATTATGATCCCTACCTACACAAGGAAAAAAGAAAATTAGACATTTTGATTTCTCTTAACATAATTATTCATGAGAAAAGTGATTTAAAAATGTGTATTGCTTTCAATATTTACTAAAGGGGAGTTAAGTTGGCCTATGTCTTTCAAAGATGGCTTTCTATGACCTTATAGCTTTCTATGGCCTAATCATAAGACCATTCTCTAGATAGCTTCAATCTATCATTAATAATCAACTCCCAGTATCTACCAATGTGCTTAATGTTAAGTTGCATTTGTGCCATTTATGCAATATCTTATCATATAAGAACACAAATGAAATAAGTCAACATTATAATCTTCAGTGAATATGCACAGGATAAAAGAAGCTGCTAATCTAATACATTTAAATAAATGGTACTCTGAACTTTGTTTTTAAATAGTCTTGTACTTAGACAGTGATTATACAGATACTGAGTAATCCAACTAACTGAAGAACTAAAATACAGTAGTATTCTTTCATTCATGATTTGAGTTTCTGTAGTTTCATTTACCAGCAGCCAAGTGCAAACAAAAATTATTATATGGAAAATTTCAGACACAGTTCATAAGTTCTAAGTTGATCACTGTTCTGAGTAGTTGATAAAGTTCCTAGTCACCTTGCTGCACCCCACTTGGGACATGAGTCATCTCTTCTGTATAGGCCACCTAGCCATTAGCCACTTAGTAGCTATTTTGGTTGTCAGATCACCTGACATGGATTGATGGATTGTGTTTAGGTCACTATTTTTAAGGTTCATTTTTATTTTGTATGTATGAGTGTATTGTCTACATGTAAGTATGTGCACCATTTGCTTGTATAGTGTCTGTGGAGGCCAGAAGAAGGCAGAAGATCCTCAGGAACTAGAGTTAGAGATTGTGACCTGTTACCTGAGTCCTGCAAACCAAACCCAGGTCCTCTACAAGAACAGCAAACACCCTTAACTGCCAAATCATTTCATTAGCTCCTTAGGTCATCAAGTCTTTTGATTCACATGTCAACCAATGGTTTTTAAACTCGATAGAAAAACATTCAGCTACTCTAATCAGGGATATTAATGGGACTAGAGAGTCCTAGATGCCATCACTAACCTGTATTTTGAACACCTCATCTATCTCTCTTATTTGTCTCTTTTACACAAGAGAGGGAGTACATGGCTGAAGGCAAAGGAAATTTATAGGACTATAGAAACCTTGATATTTCTCTAAGCAGCACATCAGATACAAAAGTTCTCTTAGTTCTAGAACTTCAGGTAGGTGGAATTGCTTCATTGTAACCTCCAAACATAAACCATAGATTGAAGAAACAACATAAGAGCTGTCTAAATACTTTTCTTCCTATGCCCCTGTATTCTTCTTAACAAATAATTTTTTCCTGGTATCTTTAAATATATGCTTTCAGAGCCAGGTATAGTGGTGCATACCTTTAATCCCAGCACTTGGGAGGCAGAGGAAGGCGGATCTTCGTGAGTTCAAGGCCAGCCTGGGCTACAGGGCAAGTTCCAAGACAGCTGGGGCTCCAGGGAGATCCTGTCTCAAAAAGACCAAAAATAAATAAATAAATAAATAAATAAATAAATAAATAAATAAATAAATAAAAATAAATAAATAGCCTTTCAGTTCATTCCTGCTAACCTACCATCACACCTTGGCTTTTTTCTTGGTTCATTTTCATTGTTTTTTTTTTTTTTTCTTTTTGGTATCTTTGTTTGAAAAATGCAAAACTTAATACTTTACTTCATTACTGATCCATGGTTTCATCCTTGATCTCAAAATACTCAGTTTCTACAAATGGGGCACATACTACTGGAGAATGGTGATATGGAAATAATATCATATAGTAACCAACAGAATCAGGTATGATACGGCTACATGATAACTGTGGTAACTGATAAGCTTATATAGAAAGGTCTATATAAGCTCATCATATTGTCAGTAGTTCTATTGGTTATTTTTAAAGAAAACATACATATTTTCTGAGACTTCAATAATTTATGTCAAAAACAAGATATCAAGTAATGCCTACATTAAGTACTGGATACTTAATGAACTTCAGATCAATTACAATTGCAAAAAAAAAAAAAAAAAAAAAAAAAAAAAAAAAAAACAGAAAATAGCATTTTGCAAAAAGATGGGCCTAACTAAACTGGTTTTGTCTACTTGATTAATGAAAATGTCACAATCTGAAATTTCATTGTTCACATACATGATTAATGCTAAACCTCTCAAACATTGAGAAATTTAGTCAAATTAAAGGTCATGAAAACATCCACAAAATTATTCTCAAAATTTTGTAAATTTTTTAAATACACCTGCTATTAGTTATGTATGCAAATATGATGATCAATATCCAAACATTCTTTCCAATTGCATACTGTGTACATTTTCAAGTGCTTTTGAAGTTCTTCATTATTGAATTATAAATATAAATAGGCCTAACAATTATTGTGGAAAGGAATACAAGTTAGAATTTCCATTTTAAATGGTATATCCAATTATAGATCAGTATACATGAAATATTTTACTTTTTATCTTTTTCAAAAATGAGTTTACACAAACATGCACACATATCTATAAATGTTTTCTTTTACAGTCTACAAAAAAAATTGCTCATTGATAACACATTATACAATGTTAAATCCAACTTCAGTGGGTTTCAAGTCTGCTCTTGAAAAAAAAATCTAGAAAAAGCTGCAACGTGAGTCGAAGACATAATATTGGAACTGGTCTGTAGGTCAGAGGGATCTGCAGAACTGCGGGTCTAGGTTGCAGCTCTTAGCCACTGGCCAGCTTTGCCTGCATTTCCATGATAGGCTCTGTCTTCACTCTTTAAAATACTAACAGGCTTCTTGTGGGTGGGATCAAATGACTGCCCCTCTCCCTTCACCTGTGAAATTTCAGAGCCTATTTGAAAAGAACCATTGTTTCCTAGGAATGCCAGGCCCAGTCCAGGAAAGAAAGTCTTCATTTCAACAGGAATTTGGAGCCTGCCTGAGAAGGCCAGCCAGCTACTTGGTGAAAACTGTAGCAATTCATTCAAGTTCTGAACTATTACTCTCCTGGCTTTGCTTACTTATTTTCAACTCCTAAGCCTTATGACTAATGTGTTTTTTCCCTTAAATCATAGGGATGTGTATAAAGTACATCTGTGTGTATATGTCACAGCAGAAATAAGTATGTCTGAAGTCCAAGTATGTATGTGCACAGCTGCTGGAGAAAACCTCTTTCTCTGTGAGCTGCGGTCATGAATATGAGACATTGGTTCCTCTGTTCCAACTTCTATCCCTATGTTCATAGCACTTCAGTGCATTCATGTGAATAAGCTCATATGGTTAACAAGAATTCAAAGTAGGTTCCCAATAAAATTTGTTTGTGCAAGGATACAAAAACAAAGATACAGTGCTTGCATTCATTCAACACCGGCACTGTGGGCCCTCTCTTTAAGACATTAAAAGCAATTTCTAAAGCAAAACTGGAAAGAGAAGCCAAAAGAATACATTGCTTTAAAAAGGAAGAGAAGAGGTGGGCATGATGGTACACTCCTGTAATCCCATCACTCAAGAAACAGGCAGATCTCTGTGAGGTTGAAGGCAGCATAGTCTCCATAGTGAGTTCCAGGGCAGCTGGGGTCACAGAAGACCCTGTACAGGCACAGAATCAACTCTTACTGGTTAGAGTCTATTTTGTACAAGATGACTTGTGATTTTTCCAAGATGTATCATTTTATTAAGAACTTTTATGAATCCTTAAAGCAAATGTACCTCTGCCCCTTAAAATTTTCAAAGTATCACCTAAACATTCAAGTTGTATAAAATTGAAAAGTAAAACCAATAAACAACAGTAATATCAATAAATGTGAAAGCATGTTGTTTAACTTTAGTGCTTGTCTACCACAAGGGCAGGAACCAGTGATGCCAATGTAGCACCAGGTGAGTACTTGGGATATTATTTTTCAAAAATAAAGTGAGTTGCCTTCCACATGAACTGACACTAATTTTCATTTCAACCTCTAAATATTTAGGGTAAACTTTTCATGACTAAGACACATGATGGATTTACCCCTTCATTTAATAACAAAGCACCATCAGTTTTTGGTAAACTATCATGTACTTGTTTTCCAAAAGTATTGTCCAAACATCAGGAAACAAAGAAACAGAAGCTAATCTATTCAAAAAATGACTTTTTCTTCTTCTTTTCTCCTTCCTCAGATGTTTCCTGTGATTTTGTGAAAACCTGATGTTGTGACACTGTTAGTCACTAGACTTGGAGTAGACGGAGCACAAAAGGAAGCTTGTCCTTTCGAGACCTAGTTTTGAACCAGTTTCAGACGACAGAAAAATACTCTTTTGTGGCTGCTAAAGTTCAGGAATGAATTCTGGCAGTCGTACCCAGTTCCCTCAAGCAGAGTCCACATTACCATCATCTAATTGGCAGGCATTGCTTGTAACTCCCACTAGGGCCAAGGTAATGAATGGATTTAGTGAAGGTATCCTGAGTCATCTGTACAGTGGCTGGTCTGGGCACTAAAGCTCTTCCTTCTAGCCTCCCCAGATCCGTCACTCAAGGAAAAGAGAGAAGCTTCTGTGCTTGTGTAACAGTGACATGACACAGAGGCTTTATTAAATGGATCACTCAAAGAAAGTAGTCCTCTTCATTTGATCGAGAAATCAAAGGAGTCAGAAGAGAAAACGTGCTTATTGGATCACTTCATTCCTTAATTTCCATGCCAAATACTTTCATATTTGCACAAATATAGAGTTAAACATGATTAAATGTGCCTTCCTCTAGGCTGGCTCCACATTATTAGTTAGACAGCCAGGAAGACATTTATCCATTCCTACCTAGAAATGCCTATGGATTTATTTTTATTATTAAATAATGGTTATCTTTTCTGTTTGACACTGTGCCTACTCCCTTTTGTCAATACAAAGCAAAGCAGTGAATTTTCAATTTTGATTCAATTTTATCTTGTTAATTCTTTAAAATATTGATGCCAAATTTTTGTATAAAAATATTTTCACAACTTTCTGGTTCGCAAAGTTCCACCAGTCTCTCAAGTCTAGCAGTTATAATTGAACACTGCCAATTTCTGGGCCAGTAATACTGCCTTGCCCAAATTAGGAATATAGGAGAAAGGTTGAGAGCAAAAATAAAATAGCAATTACAAAAAAATTAATGAATAATCCCTTAATGTTGTAGAAAGCACTCTCAGTTTCTACCAAGAGAAACAAAAGAAAGTAATATATTTATTTTCTTAGCAAACATTTTAATACTGATTCTCATTGCTATCTGAAAACTACAAGGAACTAAATCTTTACATCACATTTATGCATTTGTTATGTTCTTAAGCTGTCTCTCTAACACATGTAATTTCTTTCCAATTTCTCTAAATAATAAAAACACAAAGTAAATCATGAAGAACCAAATCTACATTGAAATGTTAGATGCTTTGAACTTTCTCATCACCTTACCAGAGTTTCCGCACGGGTAGTCTAAAAGACAACTCAGCAATGTCTGAATCAACTACAAACAATGGCCCCTTCACAACTGAGTCTTTAATTGATTACAGCTGTGTTTATGGAAGCAGAAGAGAATTTACAAAAAAAAAAAAAAATGACAGATTCCCTTCATTTTAAGGGAGATTTACTGGTATTCATGGTAAAGCTTGCTTTTTCTGCTGAACAGCCCTAAATTCTTCTCCCTATCTATACCAAACTGATTGCCATCAAACTAAATAAACATTTAAAAAACATTACTTTAAATTACTTTCTTTACCAGAATTACCTCCTGAGTAATTTTTCTTAATAGGTAAAATTCACACATACTAAGATACAGTTCATATACACAGAATCTCAACAAGGTCTGGCTGACAGGATTTTCCTATCTCTATGTCACAGGTCCTTGCATATTACATAAAATAATTAAATAGAAAAATCACTAGAACTCAAATTAATGGAGTATCTTCTGCTATTTCGCACAGCAACTGTCAGTAGGGAGTTCAGGAAATGAAATGGCAGATCCATAACTGTTTCATGATTTAATTTTCTAAAATAATACAATTTAAAAGTGTGTCACATTTATATAATTCCTTAAAAATTTTAAATACTATGGTCATTCTAGTGATTTGGGGCAGACAGAAGTTAAAATTTTGCTAGATTGGCAGGCATGCTATTACAAAAAGCTTTTTCATAAGTCTGTTAATAGTGACCCCTGCAGGTCAACTAAAACAACAACAATATGTCCTTAGACCATAACTGCCTTAGGGGCAAAGATTTATTCAATGAAGAACAGGGATATGATTGTAATAATAATTTTTTAATCTAAGACCTTCAGTACCAATTGATATTATAACTATAAATAGAACAAAAATTAGTGAGCTTGAAACTATCTGTGGATTCTGACATCACCTTAAAGCAATCCTTGACAAAGTCATAGGTATCTTATTGTAGTAGAACTTAAAAAAAACTTATGATCTTAGAAATAGAAAAGCATAAAGTGAGTGCTAACATTAATGTTTCATTATGAAAAACAAAAAAGACAGCATAGTATAATTTTTTCTTGAAAATTTGTAAAATGAAATTTGGTATATGGAATCTTCGAGCACTTCCTTAAGGAAAACATGACATCTTTTAGGGAAAAAAAAGTCCTCCAATTCAAGGGCTATGTGTATGTATGTATATATTTATGTATATGTATAACTATGTATGTATATGTATATATACTGTAGCAGTGTAAGTTGAAGAGAACAACAACAAAAGAACTGAACAAAAACAAAAACTCTGGAAAGACTCAAAAAAATACAGGACATGTATGGCAGAGTGCAGGGACTCGCGTGGCGTGGGGGACATGGAAAGGGAAGCGACTCTAGATTCGATTGGGGAATGATGTATGACTTAAGGAAAAAGTTTAATAACAATTAAAAAAAGATGTCGTATATGAAATACACAAAAATTCAAAAACAATATAGTAAAAAGTGCATGAGGGGGCTGGAGAGATGGCTCAGCGGTTAAGAGCGCTGACTGATCTTGCAGAGGACCCGGATTTGACTCCCAGCACCCACATGGCGGCTAAGAACCTTCTTTAACTCCAGTTCCAGGGAAATCCGACGCCCTCTTCTGACTTCCGCGGCATTGCACGACATGGGTGCATCAACCTACATGCAGACAGTACACTCATACACATAAAAATAATAAGTAATAAATAAAATTTTTTAAAGTACATGCTAGAAAATTTTTTAAAAAAGAGGAAACCTTTCTTTTCTCTCTTGAAAGCATTGACAGTATGCTTTCCCAACAACTACCAATATTGAGAGGTCAGTATTAATTTCAATCATTTTGCTGATTTTGTATTTTTTGTGCTTTCTTTTCATAATATTTTATTTATTTATTTTTATTTTGTGCATGTAAGTGTACTGCCTCACATATGTAAGTGTATTTGTGTTATGCAATGCACTCAGATTTCAGAAGACAGCATTGTATTCCTCTGGAACTGGAGTTAAGGACATTGTTAGGCATCATGTGGGGTCCTCTGCAAGAGCAGCCCCTGCTCTTAATTTCTGAGCCCTCTCTCCAGCCCTGGTTTGTGCTTTCTTATTCCTCATTTGCATAGCTGCTATTTGAGCATGGTTTATTCTTTCTTATATTCTAATGGATGTTGTTTATCTTTGATTTAGTCCAAATGATTCTTTTTAATATCTTTACTAGGGATAGCTTAGTAGTCAAATCCCTTTAGAGTGCTTTTATTGTGGAAAATTTTACTTTCTCATTCAGTTATGAGCCTTACTAGTATGGTAGTCTGTTTGGCAGCTGCCTTTCAGAAATTGAAATACCTTATCCTAAGGCATCTAGACTTTTACATTTTATGTTGTGAAATCTGTGATTACCCTCATCAGGTCTGCTTTATATGTGGCTTACTGTTTCTGTCTTGCAGCTTTTAAAACATTTTTGGTCTATACATTTAGTGTTATCACTATTATAGTATTTGGGGAGGTTCATTTTTTATTTTTCTCTATTTATATTTGGTATTTGTCCTGGTTTTATTTCCGGTTGCTGTGATAAAACAGCCTAACAAAAGCACTTTAGGGAAGAAAAGCTTTCCTTTAGGTCAAAACCCGGTTTACAGTCTATCACAGTTTGGAAGTCACAGTACCAATGACTTGAGGGAGTTTGTCGTATCATCAATAATCAGGAACAGAGCAATGAAAGTGTGCATACTTATATAGTCAGCTCACTTTCCTTTTTTTTTTTTTCTATAGCCTAAGACCCAAACCCAGAGAATGGTGCCTCTCAATTTAGTCCCACATTAATTACCATAATCAGGACAATCTTCCAAACATATACCCACAATCCAACCTGATTTAGATAATCTCTTACTTAGACTCTTTCCCAAGCGATTTTACATTGTGTCAAATTGGCAATTGAAGCTAATCATCAGTATTCTAAATGCCTTCCGTAATTGGATGGGTATTGCTTTTGGTAGATCAGTGAATGTTTTGTTATAATTTTATTGAAAATGACTTCTATACCTTTAGGATGAATTCTCCCTTTAGGCTCATGATTCATAGATTTGGTCTTTTCGTGGATGTTAAATACTTTATTCATTCCTTCTTATTAATTTATTTCTTTCATTGATGGAATGTTGCAATTTCTCTACTTGTGTGAAAGTTCTGATAGTCTCTCCTCCCTGTGATACATTCTATTCATGAAGAGGTCTACAAGGCTTTTTATTTGCCTTACTGAAAGCTTTATCTACAGTACTTCAGTATTTCTCTTTAATAGGTTCCATTTTCTTATCCCATATTATGATCCTTATTTCTTTCAGTTGTTTGTGCTCTCATTGAATTCATTGAGGGGTTCATTTTTGTTTGGGTTTTTTTATGCTTTTATTGATGTTTTGTGTATTTCAGACATCATTTCTCAATTCAGTTTAAGCATATTCCCTTTTCCTTTCCCCCGACCCCACCCCAGATCATGCATTCTGCCATAACAGTCTTTCATCTTTCTCTCAGTCTTTTTTTTATGTTTAGGAATTCACATTTTCCTCCATTAATTTTCTATTACTCTAAAATATGGATACATACTCTCCATCCATATGCAGTAATTACAGAGTCTGAAAATAATTGGTGGGTGGATTCTAGAGCCCACTGAGTGATTCACATTATAACAACATAGTTGCTTTCAGATAAACAGAAATATAAAAATAATGTTGTTCATCTTGCCTATCATCTGGGAATTTGGTGTTAGCATCCACAAATTAGGGAAACCAATCACCACTTGTTTTTCTCGGACTGTGTTACTTCACTTAGCATAATGGCTTCAAGTTCCATCCATTTACCTGCAAAGTTCATGGTGTCATCCTTCTTTACCACTGAATAGAACTCCATTGTGAAGATGTACCACATTTTTGTCATCCACTCCTCTGTTGAGGGGCATTTGGGTTGGTCCCAGCTCTTTGCTATTGTGAAGAGAGGTGCAATAAACGTGTATGTGCATGTATCTTTGCAGTAGGATGAGTCTTGTGGGTAAATACTCAGGAGTGGTATGACGGGGTCAGGTGGTAGGCTCATTTTGAGTCTTTTAAGGGTTCTCCACACTGTTTTCCATAATGGTTATACAAGTTTACATTCCCACCAGCAGGGGATGAGTATTCCTCTTTCCCCACAACCTCTCCAGCATTTGGTGTATTTTGTTTCCTTGATCTTAGCCAGTCATATTGGAGTGACGTGATATCTGAAAGTGGTTTTAATTTTCATTTCTTTAATTATTAATGACTACTTTTTAAGATGTCGCTCAAGTTTGGATCTTCAATTTTGTTCCTTTGGTCACTGGGTCTGTTTTGTGCTAGGACCAGGCTGTCTTTATGACTATGACCCTGTTAAAGCATATTTATAAGTATTTCTTTGGATTCTTTGAGACTTGTCTGAGCCACTATCATTGAAAGCCATTATAGACAGATTGTTAATTTTGGGAGGAGGACTCCCCTTGGCTGATAATATTTCTTGTGTTTGCATTGGGATTTGGAGATCTGGGTTTAAACTCTTGACTGATGTGTTTTAAGAACATCACATTTATTCTTGAGTGAAACTGAATTTTTCAAGAAGTATTAAGCTGTTTCAGGGTTCAGACATTTTCCTCTGCTAGATTGGTATTCATGGCAAATGGTTAATCATTAGTACTCCCCTGAAAGAAAATACTGTCTTCCAAAATAATCCCTATCAGAGGATAGGCCATCCATTAAAATATAGCAGTAATTAAATTTTAAAAAATCCTTTAATTGTCAATCATTTTATGAGGTAAAGGAGCACTGATAGTGATTTTCTGGTCAGTGGGTGGTGCTTCACAGGTCATGTCTCATGTAGTGGTCCCATATCTGTGCAATCCAGCAGAATACAGATGCAAATTCTGGCCCTGCCTGTTTGTGATCCTTTTTGATGTCCAGGATAGTTCTTATAGCCCATATTTAAAATCTCTTACAGACCTTGTCTCTCATCAAGGGAAAAAAACCCATTTACTATGTAAAAAGATTTTTTTAAGTATTAAAAAGTCAGAATTAATATGATTTTATAATGTGGAAATTAATAACTCAAAAGGTATGATTTAGCAGCAATAAAGTTACAGATGGTTCTAATTTCTACATTCACATATCAAGCTGTAAGACAATGGGAAAATGAGGACACAACATCAAGCAGAATACAGCACTAATAGTTGATGCCTCATATTACATGAACAGACATGAACAAAGAGGGGGAATGAGGAGGAAAAATATGTATAAACTGTACATGTAATATGGTTTACCATGTTTTCTGTGAGATTTCTGTGGTCAATTTCTCTTACTTGATTTTCTATCTCTCACTGTATTTTAGGACCTAGTAACTGTCATATGCTGCTTTAATTGGCAATAAATAACCATAGCTGATAGAAAAAGTAGAACTGACAGCAGAGAACTCAGGAGACCAGAAACACCACATCTATCTGTTGGGACCTAGTTTGTAGTCATCCTATTGAGCAACTTCCATTGTAATAATGTTTAATTATCAGTAATTCTGTCTTTATAATCAACATTTAACTGTTTAATTATAAAAATAATTCCCTGATATTGGCTTATAACTATCTTGTGACATATAGGTAACTAAATGCAAATTATGGGAAATTATAGTGTAAACAACCAAACAAATGAAATACTTGCTAAAAGATAGTGCATAAAACTCTATAAAACCAGGAAACTAAACTGTGAAGTTTTTCAGGAATTCAGAACATTAGTCCATCTAGAAACACATTTATGAAGTAAAGCACTTAGCTATTTAACCTTACCTCTGGGTAAAGTGCTTGATTTCTCAGCTGCCTGATTTTCCCTAACAGGTTTTAGAAAATGTCCACAGTTTTTGAAATTCTTTTCTTCATAAAATGGACTGCACCTCTTCATCTCATTTAACCTGGTGACTTACTTTGGCCACATCATGCCAGAAGAACTGCTGAGAAATTCCTAAAATGGGTCTCAAGTAGCTTTCTGATTTCTCTTTTCCTGTAACCATCACACAAGCACACTCATAAGTGAGAGGCTGAGGAATTCCTAAAATGGGTCTCAAGTAGCTTTCTGATTTCTCTTTTCCTGTAACCATCACACAAGCACACTCATAAGTGAGAGGCCCCATTCAGGCTGCTTTTTTTAGCCGCCATCATCATCATCGGGGATCTGGCTCTAGGAAGCCCACCAAATCATCACTTGAACATGTCCCCTTTCCAAGAGTAGCAAAGTCTGACAACTAATTGCCTCCCAGAACTTGAAGGTAAAACCGTATTTAAGAAGACAGGACATAACTTAGACATAGAGCAATCAAGCTAGAGCTGACCTAGAAGGCTTTTCCCTACAGACTAGCTCACATATATCAGAAGATGCTGTGCAAACTGTTCAGGGAGAAAGATCAATCAATGATTTCATCTAGCTGTAAACTCTACAAACCACAACAATAATGATCCCAGCAAATAATCTCAATTGGTCAATAGTGGCACTTTTATCTTGAGGTAAGCAACAGGTATAAAATTGGAGTTAAAGCCCACTCAATGGAAGAGAACTCAGGTGTGGTACTGAACATAGTCAAATACACATGGCTGGAGATGGGATAGACTCTAGAGAAAAATGTCCTTTTGGGACATGCCTAGAACTATGAAATTTCTTACTATATTCTAAATATGTATCCTTATATTTACATACAAGTGTACTTCTCACCACTCATCAAAGAAACTTCTTTTTGCAATGGGTACAGACTATTACAAATCTCCACACTGGTCAAACGCAGAGAATAATCTGTGAAGTATCCAACCCTAACTTACAATGCAACCTCTACACCTAAGGCTCAGAGAACACAGCAGAACTTGGAATGGAAAGAATATTAATGCATCTCCCAACTCTCACCAGGGAAGGTTCCCCATGCAACAGACGATGATTAACCCAGAAAGCCAAAGTACAGAGACTAAGATACTACACTGCTGTGGTGATTTGAATGAGAATGTCCGCCATAGGCTTTAAGTATTCAGATATTTTGTCCCCAGTTGGTGACACTGTTCTGAGAGGTCTTAGAAGGTGTGGCCATGCTGGAGGAAGTATGTCACTGGGGGTGGGCTTAGTGAGTTTAACAAGCCTTGCAGTCTCCAGTCTCTCTCTCTTTCTCTTGACTTTCTGTATTCATTGCCAGATGTGAACTTTGGCTTTCTGCTCCAGACCTGGCCACCATGCCTCCCACCACAATGGACTCTAATTCCCTGGAAACATCAATTGTAAGCTCAAATAAACTCTTCCTTTAATAAGTTTCCTTGGTCATGGTGCTTTTGGGGGTTTTTTTGTTTTGGTTTTTGTTTGTTTTTTGGTCTTTTTGAGACAGGGTCTCCCTGTAGCCCCAGCTGTCCTGGAACTCACTCTGTAGACCAGTCTGGTCTTGAACTCACAAAGATCTGCCTTTCTCTGCCTCCCAAGTTCTAGGATTAAAGGTGCATGCCGACATACCTGACCTGGTCATGGTGTTTTATAAAAGCAAAAGAAAAGTAACTAATACAGTATTTGATACCAGAGACTGGGCTGTTGGCTGAGAAGAACCTGACCATGTGGGTGTTTGGAAAAATGTGGAAGACTTCGGAACTTTGGGCTAGAAAAGCTGTTGACTACTGTAAGCAGAGCTTAGTAGGCCATTCTAGTAGAAGCCTGGAAGAAAGCATTGCTGAAAAAAATGTAGTTCCAGAGGAAAATAAAGACTTAGGTAGGAACGGAGATATTTTGGCAAAGAGTCTGGCAGCAGTTTGCCCGAAGCCCAAACGCTTGCCTGATGCTAAATTGAAAAGCAATAGGCTAATTCTTTGGTGGAGGATAGTTCAAGACAGCCTAATGTAGAAATGGTGGTGGGGCTATTAATGGTGAATATTGTGCAGATCTACTGTGACAAAGAGCAGATGGGGCAGAAAGAAATGCAGAATGTACAGTTTGGATCTGAAAAGTGCACTAAGAAGATTAATAGTGGGGCCAAGGCATGTGAAGGAGAGGCTCCCTTTGATAAGGAGATTAAAATGATTAAGAAGAGGCCTCGAAATTTACAAGTAAACAACAGAAACAGTACCTTCAGGGCAAGACCACACCCAGCTAATCCTCCAATTTTTTTTTTATTTTTTATTTTTTTATTTTTTATTTTTTATTTTTTTATTTTTATTGATGCTTTGTGTATTTCATACATCATTTTCCAATTCAGTTCAGGCATATATCCCCTTCCCTTCCCCCCACCCCACCCCTACCCATCCCAGATCATGCATTCTGCTGTAACTTTTCTGCATCTTTCTCTGTTTTTTTTTTTTGTTTTGTTTTGTTTTGTTTTGTTTTCATTTGGACCGCACTTGCAAGTAGACAGATGGTCTCTGGAATGCCAGAGAGTGTTTCCAAAGGCCACTAAACCAATAAAGCAAATATAGGTCTCCTTGAGTCAATCCTCCAATTTTTGAAAGGAAAACACTGAAAGGCTTTTCTGCTACAACAAGTCCAGGGCAGAGAAAAGTTGCAAATGTGGTTGAAGTAGGACAGAGTCCATCCCAAAACTTGCAACCAAACTCCGCAGTTTCATTCACGTGGTGCTGGCTTTAGAGGCATGAAGGATGCAAGAGTGAAGGGGTCATCAGTTCTTTCTCCGACATTTCAGAGAGCCACAGCGGCAAGGCAGAGGGCAGCAGGGGCGTCCCTGAATGAAGAAGATCCTGATAGGCCATTGCATGAAGCTGTGAATGTGAAGCCTGGTTGGTAGCAGAGACCCCCAAGAAGACATTTGAGATGCCAGAGCTGTGAGATATTTGCCAAGGAGAGCTGCATACAGGGAGTGGTACCAACCTAAGGAAGAGATGTATGTTGCAAGCAAAGCTGGAAGAGCTGAGCCATCTAAGCCCTTTGCAAGTCAAGTCCCAGAAGCTGCACATGGAGCTACTGGACTTGGTGTTTGCCTGCTGGCTTTCAGTCTTGTTTTGGTCCAGTATTTCCTCACTATGCCGCTATTCCTCCCTTTGGAATGGGAATGTGTATTTTGTTACACTGTATGTTGGGAGAATGTAATTTGTCTTTTGATTTTTTTTTTAATTTTATTTATTTCCGTATGTGTATGAATGTACTGTCTGCATGCAAGTTTGTGCACCCGTGTCGTGCAATACCGTGGAGGTCAGAAGAGGGCGTCGGATTCCCCTGGAACTGGAGTTCTCCTGGAATTGGAGTTTCAGACGGTTCTCAGCCGCCATGTGGGTGCTGGGGATCGAACCCGGGTCCTCTGTAAGAGCGGTCGGCGCTCTTAACCGCTAGGCCATCTCTCCAGCCCCTGTCTTTTGATTTTACAGGAACTTACAGTTAAGCAATTAGCCTGAGTCTCAGAAGACTCAGAAAACTGTAGACTTTTTGAGACTGGTAAAGACTATGGGGACTTTTAAGATTGGACTAAATGCATTTTGCATTTTATATGGTCATGAATCTATGGGGGCCAAGGAGTGAAATGTGGTAGTTTGAATGAGAGTCATTCCCCCATAGACTTTAAGTATTCAGACATTTTGTCCCCAGTTGGTGACACTGTTCTGGGCATTCTTAGAAGGTGTGGCCATCCTGGAGGAAGTATGTCATTGAGGGTGGGCTTAGTGAGTTTAATAAGACTTGCAGTCTCCATCTCTCTCTTGACTTCCTGCATTCATTGCGAGATGTGAACTTTGGCTTTCTGCTCCAGCCCTGGCCACCATGCCTCCTGCCACAATGGACTCTAATTCCCTGGAACCGTCAATTGTAAGCTCAAACAAACTCTTCCTTTTATAAGTTTCCTTAGTCATGGTATTTTATCACAGCAAGAGAAAAGTGACTAATAAAACTGCTTATCCCTGAATGGGACAACTATATCAAACCACTGCAATGCAAGCCTCAAGGACCTTTGTGAAAGAGGGAGCAGAAAGTTTATAAGAGCCAGAGGTGGTAGATGATCACACAGAAATGGAATTTTTCACCATCTGGGAGGTTGCTCATATGAACTCACAGCAATGGTGACAGCATGCCCAAGACTCATACAAACCCAAATGAGATACAATTCTGTTATAACACTGGGGAAGTGTGTAAAAAGCCCCAACCTTAGCTGACGAACTATTGGCAACTGATGCCTACTGGGAGAGGGAGAGTTGGATTTATTTAAGGGTGTGATGCTTGATAAATTAACCAGGTTCCAGGGGATGGATCCATATCAAAGGACTTTTGGGAAAACAAATTTAACTCAATAGGCCTTAATACATATGGCAGACTACCTGAAATCCAATGCAGGGCTGTAAGAGGGGTGCAATTAGGGGATAGAGACTAAATATGATAAAATATGTTGTATGAAATTCACATAAATTCAATAAATATAATTTTAAAATAAGGTACTTTAAGGATTTCCAAACATCTTAAAGCAAAAGCCAGAATAGTTCATTGTGATGGTTTAAATTATATGGACGACAGCTGGCTCCATGGTGAAGATGACTTTCTGCTCTCCCTGAAGACCTCAGTTCTGCTCCTGGCACCCATATCACAACTGCCTATATCTCCAGCTTTAGAGGATCTGAAATCTTCTCTGGCTTCTGTAGAAATCCATACATGTATAGCATACATAGATACAGATAGAGACATATACACATAAATTTAAAAATATCTCTAAATTGTATGACAACATTCTGGGCAAGGTGACACATACCTTGAATTCCAGTACATGGGAGGCAGTCAGATATCTATGAGATTGAGGTCAGCCTGGTCTAATAATGAGCTCCAGGCCAGCAAAGACTACAATACTCCAAACGATTAGTTAAAAATGGATTTTTTCAGTTGTGAGGTTATTTATATATTGTATGAAGCAGCACAATATTGACCTGAAATGCTCTAACAAATTAATGATTCATATTTTATCTGCTAGAGAAATGTTTTGTGAAATAAGTAAAAGAGATAACCAAATAGCTGTGAGAAGAATTAGAATGGAAAATAATAAAGACAGCTGAAAGGGCTAAAGTGAACTTGGAGGTAAGGAGAGTGAAATGAGAATTCAAAATCACAGCAAAGCGAATAGTCAGCAAATGCTCTGAGCTTACTTTCTCTTTCTGTAAAGGATGTATTTTTACCTTCATTTCATTGTATTGATAGGTTATTTGTGAAATAGTTAATGCTTAACTTCTTTTTCATTAATGTATCACCATAATACAAATGGAAGAAATCTTGATATATGTAATACTTATGTTGCCAAATGTGGATAGAAAGTACCATTAAGGGCTGGAGAGATGGCCTAGTGGTTAAGAGCTCCGACTACTTTTGCAGAGGACTGGGGTTCAATCTCCAGCACCCACATGGAGGCTGATAACCATCTTTAACTCCAGTTCCAGGGGAATCCGACACCCTCTTCTGACCTCCGTGGCACTGCATGACACAGGTGCACAAACCTACATGCAGACAGTACATTCATACACATACAAGAATAAATAAAATTAAAAAAATAAAGTACCATTGATAAACAGATGTTTGTCAAGCACCAAGAATGTGTGTGTGTGTGTGTGTGTGTGTGTGTGTGTGTGTGTCTGAATAACTGTTAGCTATATGGTGCAAAGTGCCAAAGTGTATTCAAAGAATAAAAGTCATTTATGAAATGAAAAATGCCTGTAAATATAAGGTGAAGGATATATTTCTGTAGACTATTTTGATGTCCTGGAGAAAGGCTTGGGTTAATAAAGTTAATTAGACTATAAATCAAATAATTGACCAACATAATAATCCTTAGAAAACTACTCATAACACTTATCAAAACTAGTCAAGATTATCAAAGTATCTCAAGTCTAAACTAGGGCCTACATGGACTTTGAGCTATCTTTTCCTCCTGTGTGATACTCTCCAGATGGCATGCATCATATTTGCACCTGTAGGAACTCTGACTGAGCTCTGGTTCCTAGAAAGTTTTCCATCAATTAGATTCCTCCAGCTGACAGGAGCAATGTCTCTCAAATGAGATATTGTAAGATTATTCCCTAGTGGTCATAATATAATAAAAAATATTTGATGATTTATATGAAATTCAGGCCAAGTTCAAAGCTATGATCTACCATAGTCCTATACCACACCACAATATTAAACTTTATAGATGGCTCTATACATGACTATAACCTGTACGCATTATCAAAAGGAGGTGAGAATAGAAAAGGACATTCCTTTTTCTTTATTATTATTATTATTATTATTATTATTATTATTATTAATAGTAGTAGTAGTAGCAGTAGTTTATGAATATGGATATATTGCCTGCATGTATATAAGTGCACCTGTGTTAATAAAAAAAAAAATTTTTTAAGGGCTGGACAGATGGCCTAGCGGTTAAGAGCCCGACCACTCTTACAGAGGACCCGGGTTCAATCCCCAGCACCCACATGGCGGCCGAGAACCGTCTGAAACTCCAGTTCCAGGAGAACTCCAGTTCCAGGGGAATCCGACGCCCTCTTCTGACCTCCGCGGCATTGCACGACACGGGTGCACAAACTTGCATGCAGACAGAACATTCATACACATACAGAAATAAATAAAATTAATAAAAAAATAAAAAAAAAATAAGTGCACCTGTGTGATGCAATGTCCATAGAGGTCAGAAGAGGGTATTGGATTCTATGGAATTGGAGTTATGGAAGGTTTTAACCACCATAGCAGGGGACATTCTTAACTACAAAAGCTCTGTCACTGTTATCCAAAGTGGTGACCTTACCTTGTCAGTAAACTCTAGTCCATAAGCCATCTTCCAGAGGAGGCCAGTAGACACTTTTGACACCTGAGTTCTATGTCAATCATCATTTTGTTCCCCTATAGTTTAATCAATGTGGTACTATCATGCTCTTCTGGGTAAATTTTCGCTTTACCAGTTAAGGAAGAAATAATCCTATGGCATATGTGACCCCTCTCTTTGCATGGTTCAAAGGACCCTCACTTTTTCTCCCCAATATTAGAAGGACATATAGGCCAAGTGCAGTCTATTTGAAAGAGATCACATTCTAGGAAAGCAGTCATTATAGACTAAAGAACTCAAGAAGAAACGTGGCTAAAAATGGGTTGCTAGATGTTTATGCATTAAATGGCAGATAGAAAATTTATAAAGACTAGAAAAAATTGGGTGGTTTGTTTTTAGTCTTTTTGAGATAGAATCTCCCTTTAGTCCTAGCTGACCTGGCGCTCACTCTGTACAGCACAGCAGGGTGGCCTTGAAATCACAGAGATCTGTCTGCCTCTGACTCCTGAGTACTGGGATAAAGACTAGAAAATAAATTATTTCACATTTCTCAATTTCTCTAATAGTTAATGAATGTCACAACCATAAAATAGTTAGGGGCAAGTATTTTACCAGTACTCACAGGATCATGAAAATCAATATAACATTGCTAGTAATGATAAATCATTAAATAAGGGGTATTGGAAATATAGAGGAGGGGAAGCCCTGCATTATTTCAAAATAAAAGAATTTGATTGTATTTGGTTACATGATAGAGATACATAAGGACACTTTCATGTAAGGATGCCGGATATAATATTCTACACTCCCCTTATTCTCTGTGTCCCTTCCTTCCCATCCTATAAGTCCTCTTTTTTCCCTTAGACAGGTTTCTCTTCTATGTTACCAAGTACAATGAGCATATACAATAAAAAATTAAGAAATATTTACAAAATCAAAGAAAATACCAAAATAAAATAAACATTTAAAGCAACAAAAATAATTTACAAAGGGATTCCAAGAGGCATTCATTGTGAATGAAGTTTTGCTGCCTTTTTATGAAATTATCTGAGAATCAAACTTTTGAAAATAAAGGACTAAAAGAAATGTTTCCTGAATCTATACCATCAAGAAAAGTGCCTGGACACTATGTATACTCTTCTTTGCAATTATTAGAAGTAAACAATTCTGAACATTTTCAATCTTCTATTATAAATAATTGACAGTTAAGTCATTATGTGTTACATGAAACTATGAACTTTGAAAATCTTTCTAAAAAAATTATTTCAACAATAAGTCACCCAATATATTTTCCTGGCATCTTACACATTCTACTGTGGCGATACTCTTTGGAAAATCAGGGGCAGAAGATGTGTCAGAGAGCCAGAGAAAAGTAGGGTTAATAGCTCTTTTTGAGCCTCTGAGGTGGATGTTTTATATTCATTATACATTCAAGCCACACAACTGGCTTATAAACTAGACATTAGTGCATTCCTTCCTAAAGTTAAAGCTCAGCAGATAACTTGCTCAAAGTAAAGCAAGTAATAACAAACAGAACAAGAACTGAAATTCAGGTATGTGTTCTCTCGGGACATATTTGTCACTTCCAAATAGAGTATGAAAACTTTAGAATACTATATTTTGTCAGATAAAATAAGATACTGAGATCATTTCAAAGCCAAAACAAATAACTTACTATTGGAAGAAAGCTATTACATCAGGGATGGGGATATATCTCAGTAGCGGAACACATGCATGTTAATTGCTGGGTCCTGGGTTTGACTCCAGCTTTCACTTCATGCCACCCAAATCAATACAATACTAAATGCAATTCAACACTTCTAGGATAACCATGCCAGTGATGGATTTGTTCTTGTGAATTGTCAAATGTGCTTTAAAACTTGGTTTGTATTGTACCCCTTTGAAAAAATATTAAGCAATATAAAGCAAATTTCAGAGTACCCATATATAGTTCTATAGTACAGAATACAATGAAATCTATGAATTTCATGAAAAACTAAAGTAGTCCACTGAACACCAAATAAGTAGTAGGGTTAATGTGGCTGTAGGAAAACTTATGAACAAAAATGCAGATCATTAATGACAGTAGAAGAGAACAATTGGATAAGAGACATCCTATTTGGTATTCTGCAGAAAAATAAGATAGGCAGCAGAATTCTTTTATGGCCTGACTGACTTTTCTGTTTCTTTCAAGAAAAATTGTTTCTTTCAAGACAAATAATCATTCTTGGCATACATATTATAAAGAGATAGAGAACCAATAGCTAACATTTAGATAAGGTTAATTACCAGACATTAAGTACATTATTTCTCACAACAACTGAATAAGAGAAGTAATAATACAATTATTTTTATCACCAATTGTATAGAAAAATAATCAACTGAAGCACAGAGGTCTCACAACTGACTAGTGATCAAGTGAATTTTTTATAAAATATTTTATTGGTGTTTTGTGAATTTCATACACCATTTCTTAGTCAATTTAGACATACTCCCTTCTCCACGTCCCCCACCCCACCCTAGTTCATGCATTCTGCCATACATGTCTTGCATCTTTGTCATAGTCTTTTTAAAGTTTTTCTCTGCAGAGGCTTATTGTTTGGGCAGAAGTTAACTGTTTCAGTCAGTTCTTTGACCCAGTCCTTTTGTTGTTGTTCTTCCCTCCCATTTGTATTGCTCCAAAATATGCATATATATGCATATATGTACATATATATTACATATATACCAAAATTACGACCTTTGAAAATAAACTATGTTAATTCCAAATTATGTTTAGGAGTTCACATTTTCTCTTTAATTTTATATTACTCTAAAATATTATTACATACCCTCCTCACATATACCACAATTACAAAGTCTGAAAATAAATGGTAAGTTAATTCTAGAGCCCATTAAGGAATTGACATTATAACAGCATAGTTGCCTTCAGATAAAAAGAAATATAACATTAACTTTGCTCACCTTGCCTTTCAACTAGGGATTTGGTGCTAGCATCCACAAATGAGGGTTACCATTCATTGTTTTTCTGGGACTGTTACTTCATTTAGCATAATGGCTTCTAGTTCCATCCATTTACCTGCAAAGTTCTTGATGTCATCTTTCTTTACTGATGCATAGAATTCCATTGTGTAGATGTACCACATTTTCTCTATCCACTCTTTGGTTGAGGAACACAGGTTGCTTCCAGCTCTTTGCTATTATGAAGAGAGCTGCGATGAACATAGATGTGCATGTATCTCTGTGATAGGATTAGTCTTGTGGGTATATACACAGGAGTGGCATGCCTGGGTCTCGTGGTAGGCTCATTTTCAGTTTCTTAAGAATTCTCCACACTGTTTTCCATAAGGGTTGCATGAGTTTGCATTCCCACCAGCAGTGGATGAGTGTTCCCTTTTCCCCACAACCTCTCCAGCATTTGGAATCCTTTGTTTTCTGGATCATAGCTAGTCTTACAGGAGTAAGATGAAATCTTAAGGAGGTTTTAATTTGTATTTCCTTAATTATTAGCGATATTGAACACTTTTTAAGATGTTTTTTGGCCATCTTCCTCATTGTGAAGTCTCTGTTCAGCTCCTTACTCCATCTTTTGAGTGGGTCGTTTATTTCCTCCTTTGTTTTTTGTGTAGTTTATACACTCAGAATGTTAATGTTCTGTCAGATGTGTCAGTGTTGAAGGTTTCCTCCCACTCTGTGGGCTTTCTCTTCAATTCTTTGTTTCTTTCACTGTACAGAAGTTCTTCAGTTTAATAAGGTCCCATTGTTGACTTTATTGTTTGCACAGCTGATGTCTGATTTAGAAAGTCTTTTCCTATGCCTAAGTCTTGTAGGTTACTACCAACATTTCCTTCTATCATTTTCAGAGTTTCAGGTTTCACCTTGAGGGCTTGGATCAATTTGGGGTTGATTTTTGTACATGGTGAGAGGTAGGTGTTTAGTTTTATTCTTCTACAAAGTGTGGTCATCTCAATTGATGCAGAAAAGGCCTTTGACAAAATTCAATATGTCTTCATATTTAAAGTCCTGGAGGGCCGGGCGTGGTGGTGCACGCCTTTAATCCTAGCACTTGGGAGGTAGAGGCAGGCAGATCTTTGTGAGTTCAAAGCCAGCCTGGTCTACAGAGTGAGTTCCAGGACAGCTGGGACTACAAGGAGACACTGTCTCGAAAAGACCAAAAAAAAAAAAAAAGCCCTGTAGGGAATTCGACCAGACGGAACATTTCTCAACACAATTAAAGCCGTATACAACAAACCCACAGTGAGCATTATCCTAAATGGGGCAAAACTAGAAGTGTTCCCCTTAAAGTCAGGAACCTGGCAAAGCTGCCCAATATCTCCACTCCTTTTCAATATTTTTTTTTCAATATATTGCTTGGAATGCTTGTGAGAGCAGTAAGACAAGAAAAGGAAATTAGAGGAGTACTAATCAGAAAAGAGGAAGTCAAATCATCCCCTTTTGCAGATGACATGATAGTTTACCTAAAGGATGCCAAAAACTCCACCAGAAAACTCCTAGAAACCATCAACAGCTTCAGTAAAGTGGCAGGATACAAAATTAAATTAGAAAAATTAGTAGACTTTCTTTATGCCAATAAAAAGCAATTGGAGGGGCTGGAGAGATGGTTCAGTGGTTAAGAGCACCAACTGCTCTTGCACAGGACCTAGGTTCAATTCTCAGCACCCACAGGGCGACTAAGAACCGTCTTTAACTCCAGTTGCAGGGGAATCCAATGCCCTCTTCTGACCTCCACAGCATTGCATGACACAGGTGCACCAACCTACATGCAGACAATATACTCATACACATAAAAATAATAAATAAATAAATAAATAAATAAGTAAATAAATATTTTTTTTTAAAAAGTAATTGGAAAAGGAATACAAGGAGACTTTCCCACTCACAATAGCTGCCAAAAAGTAAAATAAATTATCTAGGAACAAACCTGAATAAACACACTAAAAAATCTCTACCAAAATATAATATTTAAATCCATCAAGGAGATTGAGAAAGATACTAGAAGATTGAAGAACATCCCATGTTCATGGATTGGAAGAATCAATATAGTGAAAGTGACCATCCTGCCCAGTGTAATATACAGATTCAATGCAAACCCAATTAGTATCTCCATGAACTTCTTCACAGACCTAGGAAAAATCATCCTAAAGTTCATATGGAGAAACAAAAGGCCCTGGATATCCAAACCAACCCTGAGCAAAAAGAGCAATACAGGCAGGGATTGCCATACCAGACTTCAGACTATATTACAGGGCTATAGGAGATGGCCTAGCAGTTAAGAGCGCCGACCGCTTTTGCAGAGGACCCGGGTTCGATCCCCAGCACCCACATGGCGGCTGAGAACCGTCTGAAACTCCAATTCCGGGAGAACTCCAGCTCCAGGGGAATCCGACACCCACTTCTGACCTCCGCGGCATTGCACGACACGGGTGCACAGACTTGCATGCAGACAGTACATTCGTACACATACAGAAATAAATAAAAATTAATAAAAAAATTTAAAAAAAAAATAGACTGATATTTGCACAAAAACAGGCCCATAGATCAGTTGAACAAAATTGAGGATCCAAATCTGCACACATCAAATTTCAGCCATCTTAGCAGGCCAAAAAGACTCATTGGAGGAAAGACAACATCTTCAGCAAATGGTGTTGATATAACTGGATCAAGTAAAATTTAAAATCAACAAATCAGTTTTTAAAGCCTGTGTCTTAATCACCAGGCAGCACAGATTCTCTGTGTGATATACAGGGAAAGAGCACAGATTGTCGAACCAGATTGTTTGACCTCAAGCCCAGCTTCATTCCATACATGTATGTGGCCTTGAGTATAATTTATCTACCTTGTCTTCCTTCTTTACATAATAGAATGAGCTCTTTTCAGTATTTTTTTATTATTTTTTATTTTGTGTGTATGGGTGTATTGGCTGCATGCACGCAACTGCACCCATGTTGTGCAACGCCCACAGAGGTTAGGACATCAGATCCCTTGTGGTTTCTCTATAAAAGATGACAAGTTCTTATTGTGGCTTATATCATCTCCTAACCACTAGAGGACATAAGCTTGTGGCATAAGCCATGAATTATTCCTCCAAAGAGAGAGCTAATAGCCAATTAGATTTGGGATATATATAGACACATGGCTGCCACTGTTGCATAGTATCTCCAGGCAGTTGAAGTGTAGCTGATACTAACAGAGGAGTCTTGCTTGACTCAAAGAGACCAATATTTTGCTTTATTGCATTAGTGGCCTTTGTTAACGCTCTCTAGCATTTCAGAGGCCAACTGTACATTAGCAAGCAACGTCTCAAAATATTTTTTCATGCTTACACCAGGTCTTCAACAACAGGGACTTACCATCTTTCTCCTTGCAGATATCCCATTTTTATAGGCAAAAGGCCTTTATAAATTTGGGGCTTGGATCCCCCAGCCAACATCTCCTTGGCAGAATAATCCATTGATGATATCAGAGCTCTCCTGTATGAATATATTTTGCTTAGTTACACAGCTTATAAAGACTTTACTATTATATTTGGCTCTAAATAGAGAATTATCCTTTCACAGTTCCTATGTCTATCAGTCAATTAAAGAAGGTAGTTATACCTGTTTTATAAGAAATTACCACTATAACAGTTGGCTCTAATTTACAGTTAGGGAATGACTTCATTACCATCACATTTTTCTTTTTCCTATAAAAGGGAAGAGGTAGGAAGGTTTCTCAGCATCTGGAAGGTAAACTTCATTAGGGCACATTATAAACAGTTATCCCAAATAGAATTCAGAGAGATGCTCAGTGTCTGTGACTCAGGCAATCTGAGGTTCCTTTTTCTTTAATGTTCAGATGAGTCAGCCTATCTGCTGGCATTTCCCAGTCCATCCTGCACAGCCAAAAGTTGTACGTTTTCAGGCATTTAGGTTGGTGCTTTTACCTGTGGGAACATACAAATCTCTTCCCATTGTTAGTTTCAAGACCTCAAAATTGAAAATTTATCAAAAGGTTTGAATATAGAGGGAATATTATGCCACCTCCCTCTTTTTTGACCTATAGATGCCTAAGTTGTATTACACATACCCATAAACAGGAAACAAGGTGTAAGTTTTCATCAAATTTACTCAAAAAGTTTATCATTTACTATATGTTTATTTGTGAAGTGAACTTAAACTTAATTTCTTTAAATTATCCTACAAGTAAAGGAAAAATGTTACAAAGTGATACTGTATAACACAGAAAAATATAGTGACCATTTGTGTACCTTAACCCCAAAGTTATTGTTGGAAATTCAACACAGATTATGAATAAAACAATTAACATTTTATATTCCCAATTAGTTTAAATGTATTACCATTTTAAACTGCAAATCTTACAAACTGGATTTTGATAACTATCTTTCTCCAAGCTCCTGGTCTTCTCCAGGCCTGGCATGAAAATCTGCTTTAAAGATTTTTCAATATTTAGCTCTTAATAAAATTTTCTTTTACAGTTCTTATGCCCATTAATTAATTCAAGATTGGCTAGATATGCCCCATGAGATGTTGTTACCATCATAACCATTTTGATTTTTGTTTGTTTAGTTTTTTTTGTTTTTGTGGGAGCTTCTAGGAAGCTTCCTTTGTCACAAACAGGTGCAGAGCAATCTTGCTAAGGGGAAGGGGGACACAGTGCCCACTTTGTGGACAGTGTGGGGAACTGCCCAATTGCATAGTGGTCAGTTGGCCACTCCTGTGACCTGACCGGAGAGGTAACTTCCTACTTGGGTCCTTAGCCTGGGACAACGAGACACGTTTCCCTCTCTTGGCCGTAACTTTCCACCTGCCCAAGTCTGGGACAGGAATTTCACACCAGCTTCCCAAGTTGGTGGTCTGCAAAGGGAGCCTTTTTCCAAACCAACTGGTCACCCAAATTAAATGCACGCCTCAACACCAGCTACCCAGTGGTCATCTGAACAAAATGCAGGCTTAGCCTGTATGTGTGCAAAAAATTTTAAAATGGCGGCCGCGAATTCCGTAATGATGTTAATTGGAATTCAATTTTTTTATTTTTTAAATTTTTAAATTGTTATACCTTTTATTTTTTATTTCCAAATACCCAAAAACTTATTAACCCTTTAATACAATGAAAACCTGGTTGCATCTTTGTTTTAGGTGTTGAAAGAGCATAACCTGTAGGTGGCAGTGTAGATCCATTATTTTAAAAATTTTAATAGATAAACCATAACTTTTGTTGAAATTGAATTGTTTTGGCTGTTTAATATAAATTTGTGTCTTGAGAAGGAAGGGCCACGTTCCAACTCAGAGGCAATGTTTTTGCTGGTATCATGGCTGTTAACATTAAAATATACTTAGAACACAAGTACACACATCCATACACATGTGTGCGCACACATACATACACACATACATACATACATAATAAAGGTTTATTAGGTTGACCTGTAAGAGAAGAAAGTCACATTATTGTTTGATGTTCAATGAGAAATATGAGATTTTTATAATTTGTTATAAGGTTATTTTACATCATTAGAATAAATGTCCTAGTAATGCATGAAACAGCTGAGATTCATATGCCACCTCTTAGGCCCATTCCCAACCATTTACCTTTAATGAGCTATACCTAAAGTTTACTATTTTTTCCCTATCCTGTCCCTTCTGGTTAATTATTCCTAAGCTGTCCCTCTGCTAAGCCTAACTTTCCCTATGCTATTTACAAATCTAAAGATTGAGGATTCCCAAAAGTAGACAGGCCAAAGTTGTTTGTAGTCTTGGAACGATCCATCTTGTCTTACTATTAAGGACTTTGGAAGAATAATAATTATCCATAATCACAACAATTACAAACATTATCAATTATTATTAATTATTAATAATTACTAACCATTATTAGTCACAATAATCATTAATTATGAATAATAATTGTCAATAATAATAGGCAAGAACAATTTACCATTAGACTGAATTTTATCAATTATTAATAATTATATTCAATAACAATAACTATAACCATTAATAACAATTACTAATAATAATTAAAAACTATCATTAAACTGAATAATATGAATACTGTAAACCCAATTAAAAATTGTTAACACTAAGGGGTATAAAACAAACATTTTTTTATGAATTGAATCTATTTTTGTTTACAGTCAGCTAAATAGATTTAAACCTGTAAGATTATAATGAATTAAAAGAGGGAACTTGTATTCGCTCATACATACACACAGCTTGAAGATGGGCTTAAAGAAAAATAAAACAGTTTTATTAAAAAAATTCCTCATTTAAATTGAACCAAAATATCAATTTACATTTTTAAAGAGACTTTTACCAATGGTCCTTGAAAAAAAGACAATTTATCAGAGCAAGTTTGTTTTGTTAGAACTTCAAGGCCTATAAATTCTGCTAGAAATCCATCTATCTTGTTTCCAAAATGCTGAAATCAAAAGGATGTTACCTAAAATCAAAATTTAGTGGGCATGATTTAGATGCCATGTGCTCAGTGGGGAAGCTGGTATGCATGCACAGCAGGCAGGCTTATGGCGCCAGGCCAGAGCTCAGACCACGTGTGATCTAGAATTCTGTGAGAAGAGATTTTTAAGGTGAAACACATTTAAGAGGAGCAAGATAAAATTAAATCAACCATATCTAGGGTACCAGGGGGTTAAGTAAAAATATTACACTTTTAGTTAAACATGCTGAAATGGATTTGAATTAGTGTTAGCTAAATCCCAACCTTGATCTACAAATAGCCGGCAGGTTTTAGGTAAGAAGAGTTAGATTTAGAAAAAAAAGCATAAGAAGACAAGAGAGCAACACACTTTTTTTTATCCAAAAACAGATTTTGTATACAAAATTTAAGAGAAAAGTGGCCAAGGCTTGAAATTATTTGGAAGAGGCTGCTCTTGGAGGAGGGAGGTTCTGTGAAAAGCCTTAATTTGCAACAGAAAGATGTGTGTTCAGGTTGAAGAGAGCTACCAGGAGAAAATTTACATATGAACAAGTTAAGATTGGAACCCAACTTGAGGAGCTGGTTCCTCACAGTCTTTCTTGGGAGGGGGGTGTGTGGAATTTAAAACCAGAAAGTTTTTCAGACCTGTAGAATTATGAAAAATTGTTTTTAAGGTCAAGCACAACTGCTAAGCCTTAATATTAAATTCAGCCTTGAAGTCACTGGCTTTTATAGCCTGCAGGAGTGATCATGCCAGGAGGCACATGCCTGGAGCTCTCTCTGAACCAAATCAGAGGCAGGCTCTCCACATGTACAAAACCACATGCCCTCAGACCACTGTCCCATCCACCGAAACCAGCAGGAAAGGCGGCTCCACCCTAACAGATAGATATCAGGAAAGAGAGAAGAAAAAGGCAAGATTTAGGGGTATGCATACCTAAGTTGTCAAGGTTTCCTTCTGCCCCACGTTTGGACGCCAACTGTGGTGTCGCTGCAGGGATTTGTGGCGGGACTCACTTAATCCTAGGATGACCCATATGGAAAGCCCATGCAGGAAAGCACACCACGTGTATGCAGGTTCAAATGCAGAGAGAGATTTTATTCCAACATGTCTGCTTAAATATCCATCATGACTCAATTCATCACTACACCCCACCCCATGGGTGTGGCCAGGGAGGTACCATTGGCTTAGAACCCAACCCATTCTAACTAAGTTTTCCCATATTATTATATAGAGAGCAGAAATAACAACTTAAAATATTTGCTGTATAAATCAATAATACAAGTACTTTGAATGTTTATCATAGAACAACTTACTGACAATAATTAACATACACATGCAAACCATATGATTTCTAGTTTTAGTTTAATTTTTTAATTTATTAATCTTTATTTTATGTGTATGACTCTTCTGCCCATATGCATGCAATACCACAGAGGCAAGAAGAGGACATTAGATTCCCTAGAACTGGAAATACAGATAAATCTTAGCCACCATGTGGGTGCTGGAAACTAAATTCAGGTACTCTGCAAGAGCAACCAGTGCTCTTAGTCACTGAGCCATCCCCAAAAGCCTCCATTTTATCTATTTTAATGATGGGGAGACAGATAGCAAGTTGCAAGAGTAGTTCATTCTGGCTAGGTTACCAAATTGGATATGTGATTTGAAGCCCTGTGTCTCTGCAATCTAAGTTATATCTTTAATATTTATGCTAATACTTCTACTTCTAAATACTTTCTCCTAGATTATTAGTCATAGTGTTAAGGATTTTGAGGCATCAGCATCTGAACATGTTGAGTTAGACATGTCACTCTACCAAAGAATCTCTTAAGAGGCCAAAAACTGTGGAGGAAAAGCTTTAATAAAAGAACATTACATCAAGTAAAAAGTACAGAATGCAACACAGAGACAGTGACAGAAACAGATCAATGCTTCAGGCCGAGCACACTCCCATGGGACTGGAGGGCAGTGGCCCAAAGGTCCTATCCTCTCCCACTTTTATTTTCAGTTAGGGGATTTCCACTGCGGTTACAGTGACCCTTTCTCTGATTGGTGGGGTCTTGGTAGTTGCAGACCAGGCAGTCTTTCATTGGATCAGTCCAGCTGTTCTGCACCCCTTTGTTTGAAACAATGGCTGTGTTTAGCAGTGTGAAGCCCCTTGGAGAGTAATGGGCTCCTTGGGGGGTGAGAAGCACTCTTACAGGGCTGGGAAAGTTCATCCTGACCTCAGCTCTGGGAACTAATAACTCAAGGTGGGAGGGAGTAACTACAGGAACCAGACCTGCTTCAACTAGAGAGTTGTTCCTGCATGGTTAACCCTTTCCTTTTGGTTAACTTCTTTCTGACATGGTCCTAACAAACACTAGGATGACACCCTAGAGAATATTGTGTCAGAAACTAACTAAATAATTATTTTAGAGTGGCTAACAATATGCTATATTAGATAAATAAGAATAGAAAAGTTCACTGGGTGTGGTGGTGCATGCATTTAATCCCAGCACCCCAAAGGCAGAACCAGATCTCTGTGAGTTCAAGGTCAGCCTGGGCTACATATAGTGAGTTCCAGGACTGTAGTTGTGGCTCCAGGGAGATCCTGTCTCAAAAAAGACCAATAAATAAATAAATAAATAAATAAATAAATAAATAAATAAAATAGTAATATCTAGCTTTCTGCAGAAAAGGCACAATGATATTATCTATACCAGTCTGAAAGGATTTATCAGGTGATGTTCTGGTTATGCAGAAACATAATGTTTCAAGTAAAAGTCTTGTATTACTTTCTTTTTAAAAAAAAATGTTATTTTTGCTGGGCATGGTGGCACACGTCTTTAATCCTAGCACTTGGGAGGCAGAGGCAGGCGGATCTTTGTGAGTCCAAGGCCAGCCTGGTCTACAGAGTGAGTTCCAGGCCAGCTGGGGCTACAGGGAGACCCTGTCTCGAAAAGACCAAAAATAAATAAATAAATAAATAAATAAATAAATAAATAAATAAATTGTTATTTTTATCTTATTTGTATGAGTATGCTGCTGTGTGTATGTAAGTGCACCAATGTCATTCAATGGCCACAGAAATGAAAAGAGAGTATCAGATCTCCTGGAACTAGAGTTACAGATGGTTGTTAGCTGCCATGTGGCCACTGGGAATCAAACCCAGGTCTTCAGCAACAGCAGCCAGTGCTCTTAAACTCTGAGCCATTTCTCCAGCCTCTAGATTACTTTCTTTTTTTCAATATTTTTGTTGAAGTTTTGTGCATTTCATACAACATTTCTCAGTCCTACTTTCTTAATGGATACATCTTTTCAAAAGAAGGGGGTAAGAATATTTCATAAGCTGTATTTCAAAATGAAGGACAAGTTTAGAATAAAGGTACAAATCTGGATTGCCATCCCTGGAGTTGGAGTTAAAATTTTGACAAATTTCATATTATCAGAAGTATTTAATACGTCTTCCTAACTCACACCACACTACAACTGAAAACCTAGGAACAGGATCAGAGTTGTAAAGTAATAGAATTCTTCCAGAAACTTGGCAATAACCTGGGAAATTTGGAAAGCTTCCAAACTTGTCATTTAAAGATTTCTGGACCAGCTTCTGAGACCAGACTAGCTTAATGTCTTAAGATCTTCTTGTCACACCCTCCACAGGCTATCACACCCTACACAGGATGCCTAATCCTGGGTGTGCAAATGATTGGATCTGGAATTAACTGAAATGAGAGACCCACTTGATTTAATCATTTGATGTTGGAAGACCCACCCTAACGTTTCCATCTGATGGTCCCAGGTTTAAAAGGCCATGGCAGAAGGGAGGTCAAGCTTTTGGCCACTTGTCTCTCTCACTGGTAAATTGGGCTTGCTGCTCTGATCAGCTTCTTCAGATTCCAGCGTAGACTGAACACTAGCAGATTCATCAGACTTTCAGAGCCAGATTGGGACTGCTGAGAAGAAATCTTGCTTTGTGGACTGACCAACTACTGGATTCTCTGCTTCTCCAGTGTGTTTCAGCCATTGTTGGAGTACTCAGACTCTATCTGGATTAGTAACAAAATTCCCAGGGGCCACGTTCTCCTTGCTCCTGGAGAACCCTCAACGTCCCCTACCTGTATCATTTACTAAAAGAAAACTCTTCACCGGGCTCATCTCTCCTCCTAGTGGTAATCAAGGTGACCACGGCACGGAAGCCACTGCTCAAAGAGAAGGACATGACCAAGGTAGAGTTCCAGACCAGCGAGGAGGTAAATATGACACCCACATTCGACACCTTAGGCTTTCGGGAAAACCTGCTGCGCAGCATCTATGACTATGGTTTTGAAAAGCAATCAGCAATCCAGCAACGTGCTATCAAGCTGATAATTAAACAGAGATGTCATCGCCCAGTTTCAGTCTGACACTGGCAAGACAGCCACCTTCAGTATCTCAGTCCTCCAGTGTTTGGATACTCACGTTAAAGAGACACCCAAGCTCTGAACTTGGCTCCAACAAGAGAGTTAGCTCTACAGATTCAAAAGGTCCTGCTCACCCTGGGAGACTACATGAATGTGCTGTGCCATGCCTGCATCTGAGGCACCAACCTGGGGGAGGACATTCGGAAGCTGGACCATGGGAAGGATGTGGTGGCCGGCACCCCTGGGCGTGTCTTTGTTGTGATTCGATGCAGAAGTTTAAGGACACGGGCTATCAAGATGTTAGTTTTGGATGAAGCTGATGAAATGCTGAACCAAGGTTTCAAGGATGTGTACAGGTTTCTGTCGTCAGCCACACAGGTGCTTCTCATCAGTGCCACGTTGCCTAACGAGATCCCGGAGATGACCAACAAGTTCACGACGGACCCCATCCGCATCTTGGTGAAACGTGATGAACTGACTCTGGAAGGAATCAAGCAGTTTTTTGTAGCTGTGGAAAGAGAGGAGTGCAAGTTTGATGCCCTGTACGATCTCTAGGACACGCTAATCATCTCTGAGGCAGTCATCTTCTGCAACACCAAGAGGAAGGTCGACTAGCTGACAGAGAAATGCGAGAAGCCAATTTCGCCGTGTCCTCCATCCATGGAGACAAGCCCCAAAAAGAATGTGAGTCCATCATGAAGGAGTTCCGGTCCTGTGTCAGCAGAGTGTTCATTTCTGCAGAAGTCTGGGCCCGGGGGCTGGACGTCCTTCAGGTGTCCCTCATCGTGAACTACGACCTGCCCAACAACAGAGAGCTGTACATCCACAGAATCCTGAGACCCGGTCGTATGGCTGGAAGGGGATGGCCATCAATTTTGTAAAGAATGATGACATCCAAATCCTCAGAGATATCAAGCAGTACTGTGCCACCCAGATTGACGAGATGCCTATGAATGTGGCCGACATGATCTGAATTCGGTGCTTGTGCCCTGTGCAGTTTGACACCAGTGCCTGTTCTGTGCTCCCTTCTGAAAATTGTAGGCGCAACTTCTATTTCATGGGGATTATATGAGCTGTCACAACCCCCCAGGAAGACACCCTGGGGGCTTTGCCACCATTTCTTGCCCATATGTAAATAATGCATTGCTTAAAGTCTTTTTCATCAAACATTGTATGAGTGTTCAATAAAAATTTGTTAAATTACTCAAAAAATGGTCATTTCTAGCTTGCTTATTACATACTTCTAAAAACTACCAATAAAAATTAAAATCTAAATGCAGAACCAAAATTTATTAAGGAAGAAAAGATACTCATCAAACCAAAAATTTATAAATTTTATAATTAAATGGAATCATGTAGCCCTTTATCATTTGTCTGTTTTCAATTTTATTGAGACATTCATTAAAAAGTAAAAATTGTATGTATGTATTTATGTAACCTCATTGATATACTAACACAGTATGAAATAATCACTTTCAGTAGACTAACATTCTTTACAGCAAAACACTTTCACCTAATACTTCACACAGTGTTAGGTGAAAACATTTAAGATTTAGAGAATCTAGGACTGGCCATGGTGGTGCACGCCTTTAATCCCAGCACTAAGGAGGCAGAGGTAGGCAGATCTCTGTGAGTTCAAGGCCAGCCTGGTCTACATAGTGAGCTCCAGGACAGCTGGGACTAAAGGGAGACCCTGTTTCAAAATGACCATAAAAATAAGTTAGAAAATCTTTATTTTTTAATATTTTAAAATTTTTTACATTTTATTAGTGTTTTGTCTGTATGAATATAAGTGTACTACATGTGTGCAATGCCCATGGAGGCCAGAAGATAGTGTTGGATCTCCTGGAACTAAAGTTGCAATTGGTTTTTAGCCACAATGTGGGTGCCAAGAACTGAACCCATATCACCTGCAAGAGCAGCCAGTGCTCAAATCACTAAGCCAGCTCTCCAGACCCTAAATCTAGGAACTCTATATTATATAAATAAATAGCAAAAAAGCAAACTAAAATAAAGTATGTATACACATGTGTCAACATTACTATAAAATCTATTTGCAAAGAATAGACATAAATCAATGCATTAATCTTAAATATATAATATATGTCATTTAAATACTTAAAACTTTATTTTTATTTAAATTTTAACATATATTATTTCTCTTGTTAGATGCTCATCACAGATCTGTTATAATCACAGACCATAAAAGGCAGACGACTTTCTCATGAATCTTTGGAAAATCATCTATCTCAAAAGATAGTTGTAGCCGGGCTTGGTGGGGCACGCCTTTAATCCTAGCACTTGGGAGGCAGAGGCAGGTGGATCCTTGCAAGTTCAAGGCCAGCCTGGTCTACAGAGTGAGTTCCAGGCCAGCTGGAGCCACAGGGGGAGACCCTGTCTCCAAAAGACCAAAAAAAAAAAAAGAGAGAGTTGTAACAATTAGCCATAGCCATGGTTAAACTTCACCATTAACTTTGCTGGATTTGCAATAACATAGAAACAAACTTTTGGGTGTGGCTGTGATATTGTTCCCTGAGAGTTTAAGTTAGGAGAGAATACCCACCTTGAATGTGGGTGGCAATATGACAGCAGGGCTGTGATCCTGGGCTGAATAAAGGAAAACTAAGGAGTAAGTGATCTGTGCTAGCATTTCCCTTTCCTTGTTTCCTGCCTGTGTGTAGGATGTGGCTAGCAGCCTTGCTCTTCTTGCAGCCACAGATGGAACAGCTGCACTTAAAACTGGGAGCCAAAACAAACCCTTCCTTCCTTAAGGTGTTTTATGTCAGGTGTTATGTTATAGCAAAGAGGAAAGTAGCAAATACATATCCAAATGACAAACCCGAGTCTCCATAATTGATCTGAGCCAGGGAAATTATAATTACTGAAAAGAACAAGTTCTGAGTGTTCAAAATTAGAGATGTTGCTGGTGATTCCAATCAACATCATACAAACAAGCAAGGTGATGACTGAGAGAAAGAGAAGTAGAGTGCCCAAACAAAAGTCAGATGACAGAAAACAGATAGGAAACTCTATAGGGCTCTTAAAATTGAAAGTAATCTCACTGAGTTCCTGATGTGATTCAGCCCATGAAACCCAACTTTAATCATTTTCACTCTGCGGTATGTCTTGTACTTTGTGACTTAGTTTTTATTGTATTTTATAACTCAGAAACAGAAGTATAGAATAAATAGACATACATATGTCCTGAAAAACTAGTATAAAGTTTTTATAGCAACTTGTTTGCTAAATTTTTTAGCAAACAAGTTTTTAATTCTCTGTTCTGAGGTTGATGTCCTTTCCTTCACATGACTAATGGAAATTTCACTTAAGAGAAGAGTGAGTCAGATCTGATTTCAGCAGAATGGGAAGTCAGAAACATTCTAAGCATGGAAAGAATTCAGTAACCAAAGCAGGCTAAGACCCAGAAATTTTTTCCAATGATTGAAAAACAAAGATTCCTCAAGGAACTAAGGATCATCCCCCAAGATAGAAGCCATCACAGAAAGACCATTAGTCCCTCAATTAGACCCTATGAACAATTTGAACTAGATTGGAAGTAGTTTCTTTCTGAGCTTCTTTCCATAAAAGGACAGATAGACAACTCATTTAATGTGGCTTCCTGAAATCCAGGGCAGAAAAGCCAGTTGAGCAATCTAGACATTAAGTAGAAACAGTGAAATAATAAATTTGTACTCTCTTAAGCCACTAGATATGTGGGAATTTGTTATAGAAGTAATAGGAAACTAGTACACTCATACATTATCTTACAGCACACCCTCATTGAGCCGTTAGATAGCTAGAGTCACATAAGAATATGAATTTAGCCTATCCCAAACAGTAACCCACAGAAATATATATATATATATATATATATATATATATGTGTGTGTGTGTGTGTGTGTGTGTGTGTGTGTGTGTGTGTCTTTTTGAGACAGGATCTCCCTGTAACCCCAGCTGGCCTGGAACTCACTCTGTACACCAGACTATCTTTGAACTCACAAAGATCTGCCTGCCTCTGTCTCCTGAGTGCTGGGACTAAAGGAGTGCACCACCATGCCTGGTGAATTATTTTATTTTTTTAATTTTTATTTATTTTTGTATGTGTATGAATGTACTGTCTGCATGTAGGTCTGTGCACCCATGTTGTGCAATGCCGTGGAGGTCAGAAGAGGGCATCGGTTTTCCCTGGAACTGTAGTAAAAGATGGTTCTCAGCAGCCATGTAGGTGTTGGGGATTGAACCCGGGTCCTCTTCAAGAGCAGTTGGTGCTCTTAACCACTAGGCCAACTCTGCAGCCCCGAATTATTTTATATTTTAAGCCAGAAAAGTTCTGAATGATGTCTTAGGCAATAATAAACACAATTAAGAAATATAGTAAAAATGTCCATTTTACCCAAGTTGATATACAGATTCAGTGTGAGTCCAATCAAAATCCCCATGAGCTTCTTAACAGACTTAGAAAAAAAAATCCTTAAATTCATATTGAAAAACAAAAGACCCCAAATAGCTAAAGCAACCCTGAGTGAAAAATGCAATACAGGGGGGGATTGCTCTACCAGACTTCAAACTGTATTACAGGGTCACAATCATAAAGACAGCCTGGTACTGGCACAGAAACAGACCCACTGACCAATGGAACAAAACTGAAGATCCAAACTTGAGCTCATACAATTTCAGCGACCTCATATTTGACAAAGGGGCGAAAAATACCTCAGTGGAGGAAAGATAGCATCTTCAGCAAATGGTGCTGACAAATCACCATTTGTAGAAGAACAAAATTAATCCCCCACCTCTCACCTTGTACAAAAATCAACTCCAAGTGGATCAAAGATCTCAGCATGAAACCTGAAACCCTGAAGGTGATAGAAAACAAAGTTGACAACAGCCTACAAGACATAGGTGTAGGAAAAGACTTTCTAAATCAGACAGTGGCTGCACAGGATATAACGTCAACAGTTGACAAATGGGACCACATCAAACTCAAAAGAAACAATCAAGGAAGTGAAGAGAAAACCCACAGAGTGGGAGGAAATCTTCACCAGTGATTCATCTGACAGAGCATTAACATCAAGAATATATAGACTACTAAAAAACAAAGAAATAAGAAAACAAATGACCTACTCAAAAGATGGGGTAAAGAGCTGAACAGAGACTTCACCAGTGAGGAAGTAAATATGGCTGAGCAACATCTTAAAAAGTGTTCAACATCACTAATAATTAAGGAAATGCAAATTAAAACCACTCTCAGATATCATCTCACTCCGATACAACTGGCTAAGCTCAAGAACGCAAAAGACACCAAATGCTTGAGAGGCTGTGGGGAAAGGGGAACACTCATCCACTGCTGGTGAGAATGTAAACGTGTACAACCATTATGGAAAGCAGTGTGGAGAATCCCCAAAAGATTCAAAATGAGCCTACCACCTGACCCAGCCATACTATTCCTGGGTATATACCCACAAGACTCATCCTACCACAAAGCTACATGCACATCCACATTTATTGCAGCCCTCGTCACAATAGCAAAGAACTAGAACCTACACAAAAAACCCTCAACAGAGAGTGGATGACAAAAATATGGTATATCTACACAATGGAGTACTACTCAGCAGTAAAGAAAGATGACATCTTGAACTTCAGAGGTAAATGGATGGATCTCGAAGACATTATGCTAAATGAAGTAACACAGTCCCAGAAAAAACAAGCAGTGAATGGTCTCCCTTATTTGTGGAGGCTAACACCAAATCCCCAGATGAAAGGCAAGCTGAACAACATTATTGTTATGTTCCTGTTTATCTGAAAGCAACTATGTTGTTATAATGTAAATCTCTTAATGAGCTCTAGAATTGATACACCACTTACTTTCAGTCTCTGTAATTACTGTATATGAGTAGAAAGCATGTGTGCATATTTTAGAGTAATATAAAATTAAAGGAGGAAAATGTTAATTCCTAAACATAAAAAAAGACTAAGAGAAAGATGCAGGATAGTTATGGCAGAGTGCATGATGGGGGGGTAGGAGAAGGGGAATATGTCTAAACTGAACTGAGAAATGATGTCTGAAACACACAAAACATCAATAAAAGCATTATAAAAAAAGAAATATGTACTGAGAATTGGGTCTGCAATATTAGAAATCCAAAACAAATGGCATTTGCTTTAAAATTGAGTGATGAATAAAAGCTAAAAGCAGAAAGGAGAGTTGAGCCACAGCAATGCATACCTGTAATCCATGAATTCCGGAGGCAGACGCCAAAGGTTCAAGATTTCAAGGTCAGTGTGAGGTACATAATGAACTTTTGTCAAAAATAAAAAGAAACTTGCTAAAGAAAATTGCAAGGAGGAATCATTAGCCTAGCACAACACTCTAACATTAATCACGTGAGGAGAGCACAGTGAGGTATCTGGAAAAGAGAAATACGGAAAGGCCAGAGGAGAAAGCAGCTTCTATATAGAAAATACAGGAAGCATGGAGGCAGCTGGGGAAGAGTAGTCCAAAGAAATCATTCTTCAAGCAGGATCCCAAGAGTGGTTTGTGAGATATTTGACAACTTGATTAACAGACTTTAAAATATATGGAAAATATCATATACTTTTAGAAAGTTATCGGAAGAAAGTTTACATCATTTTTTAAAAAATAGACAAAGAAACTTCCAAAGCACCCTAAACATATTCGGATTAATTTCATAATTAATGAACAACTATATTATGCAACCACATATGTTTATGATCATGTCCCAGATATCCAACCCCAAAATATAACACCTTGCTGTTTTTGGAAACAGCAGAAGGAAGGCCAATCTCATACCTCTTCCCTCTCTCCTCCTCTAAAGAAGGCCATAAATTCTAGTTGATCTTCCCCAGATGTAGGTAATAAAATCCTCATTGCACAGAATCTTCCCTATATCTGAAAGAAAGGAATATTCTCATCACTATAGTTTAAAAGAATCTGAATAAACAGGTGTTGTTAAGTTCCCATTTTCCACCATTAAGTCATACTCATTTTTTTGTCTTTTAATCATCTTGCTGCATAGTTTTCCCTAAGACACATAATTTCTCTGGTTCTTTGTAAGGGTCTCAGCCCTGAATCTTACAATGAGTGAGAAAATGCTACTATTTCATTCAGATTTATATATACTTATATATGTATGTATACAAATATTTAAAGTAATGGTAATCATTTAATAATTGGATAATTAACTGGGCATGGTGGCCTGTAGTCCCAGCACTCAGGAGGCAGATGTAGGCAGATCTCTGTCAGTTCAAGGCCATCCTGGTCTACCAAATGAGTTCCAAGGCCAGCTGGGACTAAAGGGAGACCCTGTTTCAAAAAGAACAAAATAATAATAATAATTAATAATAATAATATAATTAGTTTGTCCTTTATATTAGAATTTTAAGGTTTTCTATTATAAACATATGTAAGATGTACTTCCTCTAACTTTAAATTTACTGAAGATTTCTTTCTCCACAAAGAGTAGCTAGAAATACAAAATGCTACAAAGACTAAATATAAACAAAATGGAGTGTCGATCTGGCCTGGCATTTAATTTATTTACAACAAGAAAAAGCATTACTTTTGAATTAGGAGAGATCCATTGAGTAGATTAATGAATGGGTGTAATCACTTCAAGGGAATATCCTAAGGACTAAGTGAAACAAATCAATCAACCAAAGAAAATCACCCAGGTCAAGAAAGAGTTTGGACAATGCCTAACACCTAAGCACAGAGGACGTACTTAATGAATACTTAAGTAACTATGAGTCACAAGGTCATCAATAAACACTCAGATTAAGCACTACTCACAGAGAAAGTACGAAAGATTGGCCAGAATTCGTTTTGACTCATGTCTGTAACATCAGTTATCATCATTACTATTTTCTGTTCTCTCTGATATTTTGCAAAAGCAACCTTAACTTCATAAAAAAAAAAAAAAAACAGGAATGACAGGAATGAGAAATAAACTTCAAAAGATAATTAATTTGATTTTTACATAATGAGAGAAGCCATTTACTTACTTGAGTAGTACCTTATTCAAATGTATGCACAAATTATTGCAAAGGCTCAGATAACTACATAATTAAGCCTCAGTAATTTGAATTGCTACTTTATACAAACACTAGTTAACACAAGGTATGTGCTTGTTCCTTCGGTATTTCAAATTAACATTTTGGACATTTTTAAAGGTCTTTTTGGCAGGTGCTTTGGCCAGCTTTACTGAATCTATTCATTAGTACAAGGAGGCATTTTCCACAGCTACAGACCAAACTAAACGTAAAACTTACTGGGTAAACACTGCTGTTTACCTCTCCTGATAAATTATTTGATTCATCATTGAAATATTTCACCATATGTAATAGTTTTGTGTGAAGAATAAGTAACGTATAAGCTAAACAAAATTCTCAGTAATAAGCTAATGGTGTTATAAAAATGTGAAGTATTAAAATGATTTATAATTTATGCTACTCTATTGTAATTATCACCATTATTATCATAATTTTACTTTCAAATGAAATAGAAGGTTCTCCTGGAAAATAAGTATGAATATACTTTATATTTAGTATTCTTTTTGATGTCTCTTCTATTAGTCGAAGTCTCCTGAGAAACCACATACAAATACACACACACACACACACACACACACACACACACACACACACACATCTATTCCACAATTTACATTAAGGCAACAGCAAATGTGACAGCATAGACTCAAGTCCAAAAATACAAGGTAGACTAACAGGCTGGAGACTCACAAGAGAGCTCAAGTCTGTTCTGTTGTGTTCTACCCAGGCCTTAAATTGACTGCACAGCTTATTCACATTTTAGAGAGCAAAATGCTTTACATAAAAGCAACCAAGGTAAATATGCATAAACATATCCATGCAAATATTGATAATAGTGATTGAATATATGCCTGGGCAATGTGGTCCAACTAAATTGACAAGTAAATTTAGTCATCATCTCCTTTTTAATTGTACTCAATTAGTCAATTTACTACAACTTTCATAACTGGATTGGAAGCAAATACGCTTGTGGTAAAGAGTTGTAAAAGTCATCATCAAGAAGAAAACTTAGATACTTCAATCATTTTGGATGTATCAGATAACTCATATACAAAACATGCTATTCTACCTGTCTTAAAGCCTAAACTCAAACTCCTGGGACTCCCGAAATTAGGCATTCAATATTAGTTTGTCTTCAGCTTTGTTAAATGTGCAACTGGTAGGGCTGGAGAGATGAGTCAGGGTTTCAGAGCATTTGCTGCTCTTTCAGAAGACCCAAGTTTGGGTCCCAGTATCCACGTAGTGACTTACAACCATCTGTAATGCCAGTTCCAGGAGGTCTAACACCCTCTTCTGACCTTTGTAGTCACTGCGCACACACGATGCACATACATACATGCAGGCAAAACATTCATACACAAAAAAATAAAAATAAATAAATAAAATGTTTAAATAAAAAAATGCAGCTAGTGCTATTCTGTCCTCTATTCCTCCCCTCAGTACCCTGTCTCTCCTGTCTCTTTTTCCTCTTTAATTTCCTTTACTCTTTGAAGAGCCTCCAGCCCTAGGATTCTCCTCAGTGGCTATGCCTGAGTAATCAGCTTTTGTATTACTTTCAAGAATTTCCATAATCAGGCATTTGATGCATAGAATGCATTAAATGGTTTGAAACATTAAATAGAAATGAATACAGGATCTGGGTAAATAGAAATGAATACAGGAGCTGGGCTTGGTGGTGTACATCTTTAATCCCAGCACTCGGAAGGCAGAGGCAAACAGATCTCTGTGAGTTCAAGGCCAGCCTGGTCTACATAGCGAGCTCCAGACCAGCTGGGACTAAAGGGAGACCCTGTCTCAAAAAGACCAAAAAAAAAAAAAAAAAAGAAAGAAAGGAAGGAAGGAAGGAAGGAAGGAAGGAAGAAGGAAGGAAGGAAGGAATACAGGAACCCATCAGTAAACTAGTAGAGTAAAAATAACAACAGCAAAAATTTTTTTTGGTCTTTTTGAGACAGGGTACCCCTTTTTTCCTAGCTGGCCTAGAGCTTGCTCTGTAGACCAGGCTGGCCTTGAACTCACAGAGATCTCCCTGCCTCTGCCTCTTGACTGCTAGGATTAAAGGTATGTGCCACCATGCCTGGCTAACAACAGCAAATTCTTAACCATGAACATTCCTAGACAGAAGAATGAAGAGAGTTAATTTTCTGTATTTTTTTCTCAATATATTAAGCATTGACACCGTTTGTTAATTTTGTAATTAAAAAATTTAGTTAGAAATCAGTCTATTTAGTTAGATTAACTCAGAAACGTATAAACCCTGCATTTTTTTGTTCCATATTTCTTTTTTTTTTTATTTTATTTGTTTATTTTCTACATGTATGAATGTACTGCCTGGATGCAGGTTTGTGCACCCAGTGTCGTGCAATGCCACAGAGGTCAGAAGAAGATGTCGGATTCCCCTGGAACTGGAGTTCTCTTGGAATTGGAGTTACAGACGGTTCTCAGCCACCATGTGGGTGCTGGGGATCGAACCCGGGTCTTCTGCAAGAGCAGTAGGTACTCTTAACCGCTAGGCTATCTCTCCAGCCCCCATATTTCAAATAGAGTATTGACATTGTAGGCCTGGAGAGATTGCTCTGTGGCTATGAGCACTGAGTGCTCTTGCAGAGGACCCAGGTTCGATTCCCAAAACCCACATGATGGCTAACATTCATCTGTAACTCTAGTTCCAGGGTATCTGGCACCTTCTTCTGAGTTTCAGAAGAATTTCATAACACAGGTGCACTTACACACATGCAGGCAATACACTCATACACATAAAATGAAAATAATAGAAATATTAAAACTAAAAATGCATTGCCAATGCAATATAGTAATAATATAGTAAAATGGCAAACAGGACAGAAGTTTATTCTAATATGAAGTCATTAGAAGGTCAGCTTCTTATCTGAGGGTTTTTTCACCTAAGGTACCTAATGTCCAAATTTTAACTAATAGCAAAAAAACAAGGCGCTGGGAAGAAAATATATTTCCTATTCTTCAAGGGTATTATGTAGTGGGGGCATACATTATATCTGTTCATACCCTATAGTCTAGTGTAACAACACAGATAAAAGAGAGAATGGAAAATCTCTTTTTTAGTATTGGTGAACTTGTTATGTGTAAAGAAGAGGAAATAGGGTATATATAGAGCAATGCTGGCCATATATAAAAAAATTCAGTATAATAATTACAACACTATGAACATGTGTGTATGCACAAGTAAATAGATGCTTACTGGAAAAAGTAGAGTAACCCATAAGTTTAAAGTAATAAGAATAACTGTCACCTATTATGAAAACTTAATTCACCTCTATAATAGAATTTACTTTATGTCATGAGGCATACTACATTAATTTTGATTAAGACAGTTGGCAAACACTGAAAATTTTCCTATGTATAAAAAATCAATTGTGTGAGTTACTTATTAATTATATGAAAAACAATCTCTTCGGAGGTTCATACAAGCTGATGGCATGTTGGGCTTATAACAAACTACCCCATACCTCAAAGGAATAAAACAACTATTTGTTCTTGCTCATACCTGGACACACTGGCTGAAGGCAACTTAACTGGGCTAAGAAATTAACTCTGAATATTATTGGTGAGTCTTTATATGCTAATGAAAATAATAGGATACCCCAGACCCATTCTTCACATGGCAATAATGGAAGCATGAGAGAATTGGTTCAATGGCTATGTTATTCTTTAAGTTTTTACTTGCATTTTATCTGCTAAGTCTGTGAGCCTTTTGTAGTCATGTGTTCAAGTCTAAAATTCAGATCTGAAGAATTTCCTTCAGACTATATTAAGAAATAACAATGTGGGGAGAGTTTAAGAGATTTGAGCAATCAAAGAATACTTCAAAATTTGTGAACATGCCCAAAAAGAACCTCTGTTCACGGACTTAAAGAGATAGTGAGAATTCTGGAAGTAAAGAAGCATTTGGTTGAAGTCTAAGAAATGTCACCAAAAAGAAAGAAAATAGTAACAATGTTACATAGTGACTGACTGAATGATTGAGTGAGATTTGGTGACCAGAGACCTAAAAACTTACCTCTGTAATTCTTTAAGGAGCAATAGTCTGATATTTGATAATGTTTAAGGAAACTTTAGAAATATTTTGGTGGGTCTTTTTATTAAGACAGGGTATCATTGTAGCTCTGCCTGTCTTGGAACTTACTATGTAGACAAGGCTGGCCTTGAACTCACAGAGATCCGCCTGCCTCTGCCTCCCACATACTAGGATTAAAGGCATGTGCCACCATGCTCAGCTTAGAAATCTTGTTTTATTTAAAATAATTTTATTGTAGTTCTCCAGCCTCTCCTCTCAGCTTTCGTCCTCTGGCCCTACAGTCACCTTGCAGATTGTCCTATGCTCCCCCCTGCCTGTCTTCTCAGGCTTTCAAGAGTTCCATTTTAACAGCGCAAGCCATCCATTGGATCCATGGTCTAGCAACTCCTTCACATCTAGTAGGGTTCTAGCCTTGTGTCATCCCAGAGATGGTGGAAGAGAGTTGTTCATGCCATTTTCTGTGAGGCTTCATTCTATGCCTATTGTGAAAGGCTGGTCTTGCTACAGAACCCCTACATATGCTGTTCTGGCTGCTAGAATAGTTCTCTGGTAACACTTGGTTCTTTAGACTCCAGCACCATGCAGATTCTGTTTACAATTGGTCTCAGCACCATACTCTGGTTCTGTCAGTGTCTGAAGAGACTGGGTAAATACAGGTATGAGACCCTGGGTCTATCAGTGTCTGAGGAGACAAGTTAGGTATTGATACAAGGCTAAGGGCCTGTCGATGAGGAGATGGTAGGTATGGGTTTGAGGCTCTGGGACCATCTGTGTCTCAGGAGACAGGGTAGGTGCAGGTATGAGGTCTGGGTTATCTGTGTCTCAGAAGACAGGGTAGGTGCAGGTATGAGGTCTAAGTTCACCTATGAGGTCTGGGGTCATCTGTGTCTGAGGAGACAGGGTAGGTGCAGGTATGAGGTCTGAGTTCATCTATGAGGTCTGTGGTCATCTGTGTCTCAGGAGACAAGGCAGGTGCAGGTATGAGATCTGTGGTCATCTGTGTCTCAGGAGACAGGGCGGGTGCAGGTATGAGGTCTATGGACATCTGTGTCTCAGAAGACAGGGTAGGTGGGTACAGGTATGAGGTCTAAGTTCATCTATGAGGTCTGGGGTCATCTGTGTCTGAGGAGACAGGGTAGGTGCTGGTATGAGGTCTGAGTTCATCTATGGGGTCTGTGGTCATCTGTGTCTGAAGAGACATGGTAGGTGCAGGTATGAGGTCTAAGTTCATCTATGAGGTCTGGGGTCATCTGTGTCTGAGGAGACAGGGTAGGTGCAGGTATGAGGTCTGTGTTCATCTATGAGTTCTGTGGTCATCTGTGTCTCAGGAGACAGGGTAGGTGCAGGTATGAGGTCTAAGTTCATCTATGAGGTCTGGGGTCATCTGTGTCTGAGGAGACAGGGTAGGTGCAGGTATGAGGTCTGAGTTCATCTATGAGTTCTGTGGTCATCTGTGTCTCAGGAGACAGGGTAGGTGCAGGTATGATGCTCTGGGGTCATCTGTGTCTCAGGAGACAGGGTAGGTGCAGGTATGACGTCTGGGGTCATCTGTGTCTCAGGAGACAGGGTAGGTGGGGGTATGAGGCTCTGGGGTCATCTGTGTCTCAGGAGACAAGGGTAGGTGCAGGAAAAAAAAGAAAAATAAATAAAATACCTTTATTGATGAATTGTGTATTTCATTAATTATCTTTCAGTCCAATTTAGACACATTCCCCTCTCCCTGACCCCACCCTACCCCTGTTCATGCCTTCTGCCATACATGTCTTGCATCTTTCACTCAGTCTTTCCAAAGTGTTTCCCTCCAAAGGCTTGTTGTTTGGGGCAGAGTTAAACCATATCATTCAGTTCTTTATCCCAGTCTTTATATTGTTGCTTTTCCCTCCCCTTTGTATTGTTCCAACAAATGCCTGGATAATCGTTACATATGCATCAAAATTATGGCCTCTGGGAATAAACTGTATGTTAATTCCAAATTATGTTTAGGAATTGACAGTTTCCCCTTTAATTTTATATTACTCTAAAATATGAATTCATACCTTCCACCCATATACAGTAATTACAGAGTCTGAAAATAAGTGGTGGATTGATTCTAGAGCCATTAAGAGATTTACATTATAACAACATAGTTGTTTTCAGATAATAGTATTCCATTGTGTAGATGTACCACATTTTTATCATGCACTCATCTGTTGAGGGGTTGGTTCTAGCTCTTCAGTATTGCAAAGAGAGCTGCAATAAACATGGATGTGCATGTATCTTTCTGGTAGGATGAGTCTTGTGGGTATATATACCCAGGAGGTAGATTAAATGTCAACTGTGTGTGTATAGTTTTAATGTTGTTGTTTGATTTGGAAATATAGTCAATAAAACTTGTATTAGTCAGGGTTCTCTAAAGAAACAGAAGCAACAGGATGAATATATAGCTATATACAATTTATTGATTTGCTCACATGACAGAGTTGAAGGAGTCCAACAGTAGCTGTGCCACACTGGAGAAGCTGAGAATCCAGGGAACTGCTCAGTCTGCAAGGCTGGATGTCTCAGTAGTCCCAATCTGCTGCTGAAGGCCCGATGGATTCCAGGAGATCTGCTGGTCTCAGTACACGCTGGGATCCATAGGGTTGATCACAGCAGCAAGACAAACTCACCAGTGAGAGAGAGGCAAGCTGCAGGAAAAAAGGGACCAGATCCCTCTGGCATAGCCTTTAATACTGCCTGCCAACAGAAGGTAATGCCCACATTTGGGATTGGCCGTCCAAGTTGAGCTAGTCCAATCCAAAGATTCTTTTTCTCTTATTTAATCCTTAGTCAAGTCAAGTTGACATCCAGGATTAACCATCACAAGTCCACCGTTTGTCAACTTGACACCCAATAAATAGCCTCTCCTTATATTATGCATAAATGTCAATTGTGAACAATGGCAAGGTCATAATTCCACCTAACATGTTATAAGTGTCTCATGTGCAATAGCAAAGCATTATATCTTAGAGTAGGTGGTAATGTCCTTGAGGATCACTTAGTCCTTCAGATCTAATAACCTAAATATGACAACATTTAACACTTATCTTAGTTGCACATTCAAATGGAACAACACAAGTATCTGCTTAATATACGTATATATATGAACAAGCACATTCTTAACCAAAAAGGACAGAAGTTAATATCTATTATAATCCACATTTCTGCAACTGGTCCCTTGGCCTCAGTTGATATTTATGACTACCTTCTTCTACTACCCATTCTGTATTTCCTCCACCATCAGCATGCACCTCTGCAGGTCTTGGCTCTTTCCCTGGAGGAGTGACCCACACCTTCATCCCTAAAGGGTCTGGGCCATTTATTGTCCTGTCTGGTTTGGGTTCTTGGAGTTTCCCATTGACCTTAATCATAGGACAGGGTAGTACCAGAAGGTGCCCTACAGCATCTCCTGCCTTCCAGACATAATCTTCCTTGCCCCCATTGTGTAGAAAAAGTCCAATTTCCCCCTGGTAGTCTGGATCAATCACTCCTCCTACTACTGTTATTCCTTCCTTAGCCTATTGGCAAATCTGGCACTTGGCAGCAGCTGTAGCCAGATTAGCCTTGGTGAGTGGAAGTCCATGCTGTAGAGCGCATGCATAACCTCCATCTCTGCCACCATGACCACTTTGTTCATGGGCCCATTGAGCAACAACAGGGATAGCTGGAGAAAGAGGCTGACTATCCACAGAACAAATCATCCGATCTGCTTGATTATTAAACTCATCCTCTGCTGAGGTCACCTTTTGATGAACATTTACATAAGACACAAGTATCCTCACATCCTTTGACCATTTGGAGAGCTCTATCCACATACTTCTTCCCCAAATGCATAAGACACAAGTATCCTCACATCCTTTGACCATTTGGAGAGCTCTATCCACATACTTCTTCCCCAAATGTCTTTCTCACCAATTTTCCAGTCATGCTCCTTCCAAGTCCCTGACCATCCAGCCAAACCATTGGCTACAGCCCATGAATCAGTATATAATCGAACCTCTGGCCATTTCTCCTTCCAGGCAAAATGCACAACCATGTGCACTGCCCGAAGTTCTGCCCACTGTGAAGACTTTCCTTCACCAGTGTCCTTTAGGGTTGTTTCAGAAATTGGCTGTAATGCTGCAGCTGTCCACCTCTGGGTGGTGCCTGCATAGCGTGCAGAACCATCAGTAAACCAGGCCCTAGTCTTCTCTTCCTCAGTCAACTGATCATAGGGCAAACCCCATGAAGCCATAGGTGCATGCTTAAGCCCAGGAGACATTGTAACAGGAGTGGGAACCATAGGCATTTGGGCAACTTCTTCATGTAGCTTGCTTGTGCCCTCAGGGCCTGCCCGGGCCCTGTCCCGTATGTACCACTTCCATTTGACAATGGACTGTTGCTGTGCACGTCCTACTTTATGGTCTGGTGGGTCAGATAACACCCAGCTCATGATGGGCAGCTCAGGTCGCATGGTGACTTGGTGGCCCATTGTCAAACGTTCAGTTTCCACTAAGGCCCAATAGCAGGCTAAGAGCTGTCTCTCAAAAGGAGAATAGTTGTTTGCAGATGAAGGTAGAGCCTTGCTCCAAAATCCCAAGGGCCTCCGCTGTGATTCCCCTATGGGAGCCTGCCACAGACTCCAGACAGCATCTCTATCTGCCACTGATACCTCAAGCACCATTGGGTCTGCTGGATCATATGGCCCTAGGGGCAGAGCAGCCTGCACTGCAGCCTGGACCTGTTGAAGAGCCTTTTCCTGTTCCAAGCCCCACTCAAAGTTTGCTGCCTTACGAGTCACCTGATATATGGGTCGTAGTAACACACCCAGATGAGGAATGTGCTGCCTCCAGAATCCAAAAAGACCCACCAGACGTTGTGCTTCTTTCTTGGTGGAGGGAGGGGCCAGGTGCAACAACTTATTCTTTACCTTAGAAGGAATGTCTCTGCATGCTCCACACCACTGAACTCCTAGAAACTTCACCGAGGTAGATGGCCCTTGAATTTTAGTTGGATTTATTTCCCATCCTCTCATGCGCATATGCTTTACCAACAAGTCTAGACTAGCTGCTACCTCCTGTTCACTGGGTCCAATCAGCATAACATCATCAATATAGTGGACCAGTGTGATATTTTGTGGAAGAGTCAGGCGATCAAGATCCCTTCTAACTAAGTTATGGCACAACGCTGGAGAGTTAACATACCCCTGAGGTAAGACAGTAAAGGTATACTGTTGGCCTTGCCAGCTGAAAGCAAATTGCTTCTGGTGGTCCTTATGAACCGGTATTGAGAAGAAAGCATTGGCCAGATCAATAGCTGCATACCAGGTACCAGGAGACATATTAATCTGCTCGAGTAAGGACACCACATCTGGTACAGCGGCTGCAATTGGTGTCACTACTTGGTTGAGTTTTCGATAGTCAACTGTCATTCTCCATGATCCATCTGTCTTTTGCACAGGCCAAATTGGAGAGTTAAATGGAGATGTGGTAGGAATCACCACCCCTGCATCTTTCAAATCCTTGATAGTGGCATTAATCTCCGCAATCCCTCCAGGGATACGATACTGTTTTTGGTTCACTATTTTCCCTGGTAGAGGCAACACCAATGGTTTCCATTTGGCCTTTCCAACCATAATAGCCCTCACTCCACAGATCAGGGAACCAATGTGGGGATTCTGCCAATTTCTAATTATATCTATCCCAATTATACATTCTGGGACTGGGGAAATAACTACGGGATGCGTTCTGGGACCCACTGGGCCCACCGTGAGTCGGACTTCAGCCAAAACTCCATTTATCACCTGACCTCCATAGGCCCCTACTTTAACTGGAGGGCCACAATGCTTTTTAGGGTCTCCTGGGATCAGTGTCAACTCAGAACCAGTATCCAATAGGCCTCGAAAAGTCTGATTATTTCCTTTTCCCCAGTGTACAGTTACTGTAGTAAAAGGCCTCAGGTCCCTCAGAGGAAGGACAGGAGGAAGGCAAACAGCATAACTCTTTGGTATTGTGACAAGGTCCTTCCTCACCAGAACCTGGCCACCCCTTCATTCAAGGGGTTCTGGGTCTGTGAACTGTCTCAAGTCTGGAAACTGGTTAACTGGACGGGATTCACTACTGCTGAAATCCAATGTTGGCTTCCTGTCATTTGTTCTAGAGCTTTCTTGCTTATACAGATCAAATAAAAACTTAGTAGACTTCTTATGTATTTGGTTCCTGGGAACACCATGATTAATTAGCCAGTTCCAAAGATCATTTTGGGTCATGCCATTATAGGCATTATTTTGCCTTTGTCACCTGTGGTGGTTTGAATGAGTGTCCCCCATAGGCTCTAGGTATTCAGACGTTTGTCTCCAATTGGTGGCGCTGTTTTTGGAGGTCTTAGGTTAGGTGGCCATGCTGGAGGAAGTGTGTCACTGGGGGCAGGCTTAATGAGTTTAACAAGCCTCGTGGTCTACAGTTGCTCTGTCTCTCTGCTTCCTGTGCTCTTTGCGAGATGTGACCCTCGGCTTCCTGGTCCAGATCCAGCTGCCATGCCTCCCACCACAATGGACTCTAATTCCCTGGAACTGTCAATCGTAAGCCCAAATAAACTCTTCCTTTTATAAGTTCCTTGGTCATGGTGCTTATTACAGCCACAGAAAAGTGACTAGTACATCATCCATTATCATAACTATGATAACTACACTCATCTGGCCTTCGGCAATTCAATGTTGCCACCTGACACCTACCCCAAGGTCCTGTTAAACCTATTACGTGTACATTTAATTTATGCAAGTGAGCAACAACTTCTCTAACTGTAAGATCAGGCATAAGAAATAGAGCAAAAACAAAGCTCTTCAAATATTCTGGTGTCTCTCTCAGTACTTTCCATCTTATAAACTCAGTGAAAGGCATGTCTCCTCATATTGTGGAGAATGTGGTTTTACACTTTGAATCCACTCGAGCATGCCCATCTGCCTGACCCTCACAATCCCTTCATCAATACTAAGCCAAGGAATATCAGGCATCTCTAACTCGCTGTTAGTAGGCCATGTTTTAATAAATGTGTCAGCCAACCATTCAAATAAACTTTTAACACCTTTTTTAACCACTTGAGCTTCCATGTTAAACCTAGAATCTCTACTCAGTGGGCTCATATCAATAAACTCAGTGTGATCCAATTTTATATTCCTTCCACCATTATCCGACACCCTTAAAATCCATTCCCACACATATTACTTAGGCTTCTGCCAGAATGAATCGGCAAACTCATTAATTTCTTTAGTGGTATAGCGCACCTCCTCGTGGACCACACTTTCTATCTCACCTTGAGGGGCTTGCTTAGACTTCAATCTGGTTATAGGTCTAGAGGCAACAATTGTTGGGCCCTGAGGGANACCCGTGTTCCCGCCCATTCCCCCACCCCGCCAGAGCTCATGCATTCTGCCAAACATGCTTTTCATCTCTTTCTCAGTCTTTCTCAATATTCTCCATGAGGAAGTTGACTGTTTTGAGCAGAAGTTCACTGTTTCAGTCAGTTCTTTGATGCAGTCCTTTCTGTTGTTGTTGTTGTTGTTGTTGTTGAATATATCTTTAAGAAAAGCACTCTGCTGTGTAGTTTTTCAGGCAAACAGTAGAAATGTATACCTGAAGTGGAAAATGTGCAGATCCACTAGCACCAGCTAGCCACCCAGCCAGTGCATGTTTATTAAACCTCAGGCTGGAAGACTCATGATGTCAGTGAATCCTGTTTTCCTTACCATTTCTTTGCCTCCAGTAGACAAAATAATATATGACACTTTGTAGCTTCTCAATCTACTGAAATTAATGAAAATGCAATGTTTTATTAATTAATCAAGCTTGGATATCGTTGGGGATGAAACTTCTCATAAGTGGCTTTTGAAGAACTCAGAACTACAGGACTCTGGTTAAGGATGAAAAGAATGAGAACTCAGTCTTCTGGTAGTGCATGTCAGCATGATGTTAAACTTCTAGAAAGGTCATTAATAGACAACTATCTAAATATTCCAAGTCATTTTTGGCTGGAGTTTTACTTACGCGGCCTGAAACATGAGCATGGTTGTTAAAATCCATAGGTATCTATCCTAAGACCAGATTTAATTTGGTCTAAACTTGTTAGTTGAGAAATGGAGGATATAGAGCAACTTTTCGCTGCTAGAGAGGTTTATATGTTATATATGATTGTTATGCTACTCCTGTACAATAGTGCATCAGAATTCCCTACTTTTACTTGAAACTTGATGAACCTCTTCTCATCCCTCCTTTATCCTTTCCTGATCCTAGAACCTCCATTTCTACTTTCAGTCTCTATGAGATTAACTCTTTTGGATTCCACTTATAAGATTTCAGGACATTTGTCTTTCTGTGACTGGTTTAATTCTCTTAGCAAAATGATCTCTAGTTTGATCAATGTTGTTGCAGACAAGATTTCATTTACCTTATGGCTTGACAATATTCGTAGTGCATGTGTGCCACATTTCCATGATCTTTTCATCAGTTCATTGATACCTGCCTCCATTTCTTGGCTATTATGAATCGTGCTACAGTAAACATGGGAGTTCAGATGTCTCTTTAAAACATCAATGTAGGGGGCTGGAGAGATGGCTCAGTGGTTAAGAGCAACGACTGCTCTTGCAGAAGAACTGGGTTTGATTCCCAGCACACACATGGCAGCTAAGAACCATCTTTAAGCCGGGCCTGGTGTCGTGAACCTTTAATCCCAGCAGGTAAGAGGGAGAGGCAGGTGAGTCTCTAAGTTCAAGGCCAGCCTGGTCTACAGAGTAAGTTCCAGGACAGCTGGGGCTATAGGGAGACCTTGTCTCAAAAACACACACATACAAAAAAAAAAAAAAAAAAAATCAATGTCACTTAATTTGGATATACACATGGAAAGTGGGCTGTGGAACTACAGGTAGTTCTTCTAAGTATTTGGGGAATCTTCATAGAATCTTTTGGAGAGAGAAAACCTAAAGTAAATTAAATTTAAAATATTATTATATATTTGGCAAGCAAGACTCCTCCGTCAGCACCAGCTACACCTCATCTGCCTGGAAATACTGTGCAGCAGAGGCAGCCATATGTCTGTATATCCCAAATCTAATTGGCTATTAGCTCTCTCCTTGGAGGAATAACCCACGGCTGATGCCACAAGCTTACATCCTCTAATGGTTAGGAGATGTTATAAGCCACAGTAAGACCCTATCATATTTAACAGAAAAAAATGTAATTCATGGATTAATATACCATCCAAACATCTGTGTCTATACCAAAGTAACCTACCATAACAATTAGTACTGCTTAAATACCTATATATCTAATTGCTTGTGCTTCATTAGTAGGATTGAAAGGTTATTCCTGGACAAACTGTCAGCCCATGAAAGGAAACAGCCAGAATTGACCAGAGTCCAAGACAACAGCTCCAGAGAAAGTAGACTGTTTTGCTTCTCATCCACCTGTGCCCCTTTTCTAAGCCTAGGGAACAATCTGCGGAAGAGGGGGCGTGGTAGAATGTAAGGGCTGCGATTGGGGTGAATGGTGAAACTACAGCAATATAGTCTGGACACTCATTTGATCAACTTGATTGAACAAACAAGCCCCCCCTGCTGGATGGTGGGACCCATGGGATGTGTGGGTTTGGGCACAACTGCTTGCAAATTGGTTTTACATGAAGGATGCTTGTACTCATAAATTACCACTTATTGTTAAAAAATGAAAAAAAAAAAACCGAGAGAAAGATGCAGGACAGTTATGGCAGAATGCATGATCTGGGATGGGGTGGTGGTGGGGTGGGGGAAGGGAAAGGGAAATATGCCTGAACTGAATTGGAAAATGATGTATGAAATACACAAACATCAATTTAAAAAAAGAAAAAAATATTATTATATAAAAAAATAGTTCTTCCTCACTCTAAGTTTACTTGAACATATATAATTACACTGCTTAAATATCAAATGAATTTTAAAGAAATTAGAGTGAAGGACTATACTATATCTACATAGGTAGCTTAAGGTTCTAAAACTAGTGAAGGAAAACAATTGTACATTAGTGCTACCTATTTTGTACAAATTTTAGATCATTGTATTTATTTATATTTTTCTGGCAGGAGTATTCTTTTGCTTTTTTACTATTTATTTTTCAACTAACTTAAGAATTAAAAATTATATGTATTGATAAGAATATTGTATTGTTTCAGTATGTCTATAGTATGATGTTTAAATCAGGTTAAACATACACATATCATAAATATTTGTACATATTTTTGGTAAAAATTACCAAAACATTTTATGTGAACTTTTCCTAGAGGATAAACCACAGGCTAAAAATATTATTGCAGGACCGTCAGCAGACACCCAAAGGCAGGTGAGGCTGTCCTGAGCATGCACACAGGTGTAATAGGAGAAGACCCCCAGTAGGCAGCTGGAGGCAGGCCCGGAACTCATGCACTTGAGCTTCATAACAGAATAATTAAAAAAAATCCACATGCCAAAAGTACAACAACAACAAAAAAATAAAAAACACAATAACTGGTCTGGAGAGATGGCCTACCGGTTTAGAGCACCAACTGCTCTTGCAGAGGATCCAGGTTCGTTCCCCAGCACCCATATGGTGGCTGAAAACTGTCTTTAATTCCAGTTCCAGGGGAGTCTGACGCCCTCTTCTGACCTCCGCGGCATTGCACAACACGGGCGCACAAACCTACATGCAGACAGTAGATTCATATACATATGAAAATTTAAAAATTAAATAAAATAAAAAAAACAATAACATGGGAAAATCAAATAATAACCCCCCTGCTAAATTCTACCAGCCCTACAGAAGACTCCTACAAAGAGAACTTCCTGGAGCTATCCCAGGGCAATGATCTTAAAAGATCTATTATAAACATACTCAAAGACATCAAGGAATATAAAGAATACACAGGCAAATGAATCAAAGAACTAGAAGGAGAGAATGACAAACTCCAGGAGGAAGTGGAAATACTGAAGATATCTCAGGCTGAAATGAAAAAGGAAATCGAACACTCATCCAGTCAACAAGAAAGGGTGGGAGAAAGCCTCAGTAACAAATTGGATGAAGCAGAAAAGTAGAATATCAAGGCTGGAAGATAACATAGGCGAACAGGAATGCTCAAGGAAAGATTCTAAAAAATTTAAAAAAGAAACACAAGAGTGGAATAATCAGGAAATATTGGACACCATGAAAGACCAAACCTCTGCATCATAGATACAGAGGAAAGAGAAGAATTCCAGGATAATGGTATTGACGAGATCTTCAACAGAATTATAGAAGAAAATTTCCCCAAAATTTAAAAAAGACTTACCCAAACAAATACAAGAAGCACATAGAACAGCAACTAGACAAGACCAAAAAAGAAATTCTCCATGCCATGTCATAGTAAAAAATGCTAGATGCTCTAAACAAACACAGAATACTGAAAGCCACAAGAGAAAAACAAGAAGTTACAGATAAAGGGAAACCTGTCTGAATTACAGCTGACTTTTCAATGCAAATGATGAAAGCCAGAAGAGCTTGGTCCAAAGTATTTCTGGTTCTAAATGACTATAGATGCCAACCCAGGTCACTTTAACCAGCAAAAATGTCAATTATAATTGAAAGAGAAAGAAAAATCTTTCATGACATAAACAAAATTTAAGAATACATGCCCAGCAAACCAATTCTTCAGAAAATACTCAAAGCAAGTCAAAGGACAGAGGAAAGGAGAAACTGTTCCAAAACAGGAAAGAAAGTAATTAATGAAGGTATAACTGTGGAAATACAAACCTAGACCAAAAATGGAATCAGAATGTAAATTGAAGGGAAGCACTATACATAACAACCTTAAATATCAGTGGTCTGAACTACCCAATTAAGAGACATAGAATAGTAAAATGGATTAGAAAACAAAATCGATCGTTTTTTTGTCTACAAGAAACCAATCTCACCTTCAAGGACAGGCACCATCTTAAGGTGAAAGGATGAAAAAAAAAATATTCCAAGCAAATGAAACCAAAAAGAAAGCAGGAGTTACTATTCCAATATCAGAGAAAATAGATGTCAAATTAAAACTAATCAGAAGAGATGAAGAGGGTCACTATATCCTTATCAAAAGAACAATTAACAATTAAGATTTCACAATCATAAATATATATGCATCAAACTCTGGTGCCCTGAACTTCATAAGTAAAATTCTGCAGGATTTCAAGCCACTGAGCAGATCAACTGGACAAAGAAGAAACAGAGAGACATCTGAACTGAAAAATATGACACACCAAATGGACCTAACAGAAATCTACCAAATATTCAACCCAAACAACAAAGAATGTACTTTCTACTTGCCCCCCCCCCATGGAATACTCTCCAAAATCGACCACATACTGGGAGCACAGAGCAAACCTCAACAAGTACAAAAAATTGAAATAATTCCATGCATTCCATCAGACCACCATGCAATAAAAATATCAACACCAGAAAGAATCCTACTAGCTGCAAGAACTCATGGAGACTAAATAACACACTCTGGAACAGTGAATGGGTCAAAGGAGAAATAAAGAAAGAAAGAAAAGTCTTCCTGGCACTAATCAAAAAAGATTATACAATACAACAAAGCCTCTGGGACATTTTAAAAGCAGTCCTAAGAAGGAAATTTAGAGCCCTACTGGCCTACATTAAGTAAACAAAAAGAGTACCAATAAACAACCTAACACTGCGACTAGAAACACTTGAGAGAAAACAAATGAATCTTAAACCCAACAGACTGGAAGAAATAAAAAGTCAGGGGGCTGGAGAGATGGCCTAGCGGTTAAGAGCGCCGACCGCTCTTACAGAGGACCCTGGTTCGATCCCCAGCACCCACATGGCGGCCAAGAGCCGTCTGAAACTCCAATTCCAGGAGAACTCCAGTTCCAGGGGAATCCGAAACCCTCTTCTGACCTCCGCGGCATTGCACGACACGGGTGCACAGACTTGCATGCAGACAGTACATCATACACATACAGAAATAAAAAAAAAAAAGAAATAAAAGTCAGAACAAAAATCAATGACATAGAAACCAAGAAAACAATACAATGAATCAATGAATCCAAGAGCTGGTTCTCTGAAAGGATAAACAATATAGATAGAGCCCCCCTAGTCAAGTTGACCAAAAGAAAGAGTAACTCCAAATGAATAAAATTAGAGATGAAAAGGGAAACATGACATGAGATAACAAAAATATCCAGACAATCATACAGGAATACTTTAAAAACCTATGCTCTACTAAATGTGAAAGCCTAAGAAAAATGGATGAATATCTGAAATCATGGAAATCAGCAAAGCTTAACCTAGAAGTGATTGACAGCTTAAACAGACCCATAATATATGAGGAAACTGAAACAGTAATAAAAAAAATCTACCAACTAAAAAAATCCCAGGCCCATACGGATTCATGGCAGAATTCTATAAATCATTTAAAGAAGACCTATAGACATTATTACTCAAATTACTCAAAAGCATAGAAACATAAGAAAATCTCCCAAATTCCTTCTATGAAGTCAGCATCACTCTAATACCACAACCAGGCAAAGACACAATCAAAAAAGAAAACTATAGGCCCATCTCATTAATGAACACAAATGAAAAAATTCTCAACAAAATATTTGCAAATCACATGCAGACCTACATCAAAAAGATCGCCCATCATTATCAACTTGGATTCATACCAGAGATGCAGGGATGGTTCAACGTACATAAATCAATAAATATCTTTCGATCCTACTAATGAAGAACAAGCAATTAGATATATAGGTATTTAAGCAGCACTAATAGTTATGGTAGGTTACTTTAGCATAGACACATGTTTGGATATGTTAATCCATGAATTACAATTTTCCCCCCTGTTAAATATGACAGGGTCTTACTGTGGCTTATAACACTACACCTGTAGAGGATGTAGCTTGTGGCATCAGCCATTGTTTATTCTCCAAGGGGAGAGCCAATAGCCAATTAGATTTGGGATATACAGGCACATGGCTGCCTTGCGCACAGTATTTCCAGGCAGGTGAGGTGTATCTGGTGTGACGGGTGGAGTCTTGCTTGACTAAGGAGACCCATTTGCTTTATTGGTTTAGTGGCCTTTGGTTAACACTCTCTTGCATTCAGAGGCCATCTGTACCTTGCATGTGTGGTCTATACATCCCTCCCATGTTTACATCAGGTCTTCGGCAGCAGGGTCTTATTGCCTCTCCTCCTGTAGGTATCCCAACTTAGAGGCAAGAGAGCCTTTACTTTTGTGGGGCTTGGATCCCCTGGCCAACATCCACCTGGTAGACAATCCATTGCTGATGTCAGAGCTCCTCTCATGGATTATCACTTATAAGCTAAAAATGAAAAAAAAAACTGAGGAAAGATGCAGGACCGTTATAGCAGAATGGCATGATTGGGATGGGGGTGGGGGTGGGGGGAGGGAAAGGAAATAAGCCTGAACTGAATTGGAAAAAAATGTTGAAACACCCAAGCATCATAAAATTAATTAAAAAAAAAAAAAAAAGAAATATTCCACAAAGTATTTCAAAAAAGAAAAACAAAAAAAAAAAAAAAAAAATATTTTAAAATTAATTTTGTACCAAATATTCTCTAAAATTTATTATAATATTATTAAAGGGTAAAAATGTTAAAAAAATAAAATAAAATAAAATAAATAAATCAATAAATATCATAAAATACATAAACAGAATGAAATCTCAATTGACCCAGAAAAAGCCTTCAACAAAATCCAGCATCTCTTCATGTTTAAAGTCCTAGAGGAAATTGGACTGGAGGGAAAATTCCTCAACATAATTAATGCCATACACAATAAACCCACAGCAAACATCATTCTAAATGAAGAAAAATTAGAAGCACCCCCCTTAAAGTCAGGGACCTGGAAAGGCTACCACATTCCTTTTCAATATAGTGCTTGAAATGCTCACTAGAGCAATAAGACAAGAAAAGGAAATTATAGGAGTACTAATTGGAAAGAGGAGGTCAAACTATCCCTTTTCACAGATGACATGATAGTTTACCTAAGGGGAGCCAAACACTCCACCAGAAAACTGATAGAAACAATTAACAGTCCCAGTAAAGTGGCAGGATACAAAATTAACCTAGAAAAATCAGTAGCCTTATTTTATACCAATAACAAGCAATTGGAGAAGGAATACAAGAAGACCTTCCCATTCATAATAGCCTCAAAAAAATAAATAAAATAAAATCTCTAGGAACAAACCTGACCAAAGGCACTAAAAATCTCCACAACAAAAAATTTAAATCCCAGAAGAAGGAAATTGAAGAAGACACCAGAAAATGAAAGGACCTCCCATGCTCATGGATTGGAAGAATCAATATAGTAAAAACGACTATCCTGTCCAGAGTAATAAACAGATTCAATGCAATCCCAATTAAAATCCCTATGAGCTTCTTCACAGATAGAAAAAAAAAAAAAAACATCGTAATGTTCATATGGAAAAACAAAAGACCCCCAGATAGCCAAAGCAATCTTGAGCAAAAAGAGCAATGCAAGAAGAATTACTATACCAGACTTCAAACTATATTACAGTTCTACAGTCATAAAAACAGCCTGGTATTGGCACAAAAACAGACCTGTAGATCAATGGAACAAAATTGAAGATCCAAACTTGAGCACATGCATTTCAGCCACCTCATATTTGACAAAGGGGCAAAGAAGACTCAATAGAAGATAGTATCTTTTTGAAAAGTGATTTTACATGAAGGATGCTTGTACTCATAACTTATTACTTATTGTTAAAAAAATGAAATAAAAGAAAAAAAAAAGAAAGATAGCATATTCAGCAAATGGGGTTGGCAAAACTGGATCACCTCTTGTAGAAGAATAAAAATATATCCCTAACTCTCACGTATAAAAATCAACTCCAAATGGATCAAAGACCTCAATATGAAGGCCCAAACTCTGAAAATGATAGAAGAAAGTGTTGGCAGTAATCTATAAGACATAGGTTAGGAAAAGACTTTGTAAATCAGACAGCAGCTATGGCAGGAAATAAGGTCAACAATTGACAAGTGGAACCTTATTAAACTCAAAAGCTTCTGTACAATGAAAGAAACAATCAAAGAAGTGAAGAGAAAACCCATAGAGTGGGAGGAAACCTTCACCAGTGATACATCTGACAGAGCATTAATATACATAGTATTTAAACTATTCAAAAAAAGGAGCAAGAAAACAAATGACACACTCAAAAGATGGAGTAAAGAGCTGAATAGAGACTTGACAAATGAAATAAAGAAGGCTGAGAAACATCTTTAAAAGTGTTCAATATCACTAATAGTTAAGGAAATGCAAATTACAACCACTTTAAGATTTCATCTTACTATGGTAAGACTGCCTATTATCAAGGAAACAAAGGATACCAAATGCTGGCGAGGTTGTGGGGAAAGGGGAACACACATTCACTGCTGGTGGGAATGCAAACTTGTAGAACCCCTATGGAAAGCAGTCTGGAGAATTCTTAAAAGTCTCAAAATGAGCCTACCACCTGACCCAGTCATAGCACTCCTGGGTATGTGCACCCAAGACTCACAGTGGCAACAGGCCCACCTTTTATACCAGTTAGCAGGACGACTCCACCCCCACAGCCACACAAGACAAAGATTTAATCAAACCAATGAGAGAATTATCCAACAGGCCACGTAGGATTATCGAACAGTCTGCCTGACTGAAGCACCCAGCTCCTACCTGTGTTTCAGGTGGCCCTGAAAATCTCCGATCTGTGCACTCAAGTCCGGTTTAGTTTTCACCGTTTTGCTGAATGTAGAAATTCATCCCTTTCCCTCCTGTTGTCAAAATTCATGGAGTGTAGTCAGCTCTTAATTGTTCTGGATTTTTTTACATTCTGTTACATTGTTCTCTTTATTTCTGAGTCTGTTAATTTGTGCCCCTTTTATTTTAGTTAATTAGACTAAAGTTTTATTAGTCTTGTTTATCTTTTAAAGAATCAGCTCTTACTTAGATTCCTTGATTCTTTGTATTGTTTTCTTTGTTTCTAGAGTATTTGGAGTTGATTTTTTCATTTTTCCTGATTCTTTAGTTGCTGCATTAAGCTATTTTTGTGACCTTTCATTTTTATTTATTTATTTATTATTTTTATGTATATGAACCTTTCGTCTGAAAGTGTGTAAGTGCACCAATGCCATACAATGTCTTGGGAGGCCAAGAGACAGTGTCAAATCCCCTGGAACTGGAACGCAAATGGTTGTTAGCTTCCATGTGATTTCTGGTTACTGAACCCAGGTCCTCAAGCAGCCAGTGTTTATCCTCTGAGACATCTCTACAGCTCTTCTTTCTGATTTTTTTTTTTTTTTTGTGTGTGTGTGTAGGAACATATACCTATAAATCTACCTTTTAGTACTGCTTGGAATGTATCCCAGAGGTTTTGATGTGTTTTCAATTCCATTTAATTCCAGGAAAATTTTAATTCTTTTTTTTCTTCTTTGACCCATTCATTATTCAGTATTATATTGTTCAGTTTCCATTAGCTCATGTAATTACTAGAGATTCTTTTCCTGTTGCTTTTAAGCCTTATTTTTTGTAGTCAAATGAGATAAATGGAGTTATTTTTTGTTTGTTTGTTTTATTTGTCTTTTTGAGACAGGGTTTCCCTGTAGCCAGAGCTGGCCAGGAACTTGCCACAGAGACTCACTGGCCTTGATTTCAAGAGATCCACCTGCCTCCGCCTCCCACGTTCTAGGATTAAAGGAGTGCTCCACCACACCTGGTTACATGGAGTCATTTAAATTTTTCTGTTATTGTTGAATTTTATTTTGTGTCTCATCATGCAGTATATTTTGGAGAAAGTTCCTTGGGCTACTGAGTACACTATGTATTCTTTGGTGTTTGGGTGAAATATTCTGTAGATGTCTGTTAGGTTCATTTTATGTATGAAATCAGTTAATTCTGATATTTTTCTTTTTTTTTTTTAATCCAGATATCCTGTCTATTGGATAAAGTGGTGTATTGAAATCACCTGTTTTACTATGTTGGTATTAATCCTTGTCTTGAAGTCCAGTGGTACACATTTTAAGATATTGAATGTGCCAATTTATTTGAATGTTGCTTTCTCACTTAAATAGCTGAATTCATGAAGCACCAAGTTGGATGTAATAATTCTGTGAATCCAGTTTGAAGGAGATCAAGGACGCGAAGTGAATAGAAGTTTCAAAATTCATGATATACATTTTCCTGAGAAATCATTGACAATGAGTATTTTATCCCACATTAAATCATTTAATTTGAGGAAGTCCATCAGCATGTTGGAATTTTTTTCAGTATTGCTGAAGATAGCATCTTAGCTGTGTCTGGGTTAGCTTGAAGAAAAAAAATGTCAATGCAAGCAATTAAAAAGTATACATTGTTTACATTTAAAGACAATCTATTCAAGTAGAGAACTAAGCAATAATCATTCTTTCCAAGGAGAGTCACTGTAGTTTGAATATTTGTGCTGCCACTATTAACATGCTAAAACACCCCTAACTCTCATGGTGATGTCATAAGGAGAAGGGGCCTCTTCAGTTTTAACTGAATCAAAAGTTTACCATTGCCCTCATAAAACAGGTTCCAGAAATAGGTTTGTCCCTTCTACTGTGAGAAGATGCTATATAGAAACTACTAGAAACTGCTTTATCAGACAATGATTCAACTGGTGTCTTCATATTGGATTTCCCAGCCTCTAGACTGTGAGAAAGAAATGCCTGTCATACTTAATTCATGATATTTTGTTGCAACATCTAGAATGATCAAAGACAAGAGAAAAGGGAGAAAAGAAGTTTATTTGGCTCACAATATATCACACCCAGTCAGAAAGAAAAATATTTTTAAAAAGTTAATTGAATAAGTCCACATAATTCAATAGCAAATTCAAGAAGTAAATGTAAAGCTAATCATCCAAAATATTATTATAATTAAAGATACTATCATGTCTTACATTAGTATTATTTATTTCATATGCCCACAATTTTGATATATTTGATAAATATAACTTGATAAAGCATACAATTTCCTATAATTGACATACAAATAATTCTCATAATTTTAAAAGTGACCAATCAAATAATTATCTCATTTGTACTCTCTTTTATAATTGAGGCTTCATGTCCATTTATATATATATATATATATATATATACATATATATAATATACATATATATACATATATATGTATATATAAATTATATATACATATATATATAATTTTTCTATGAGTTTGCTCATAAAGAAAGGAAGTGATCCTAATAATTTATTTTCATAAAATTATACAAGTGTAAGAAGAAAATAAAAAGAGATACATGTTTTGTATCAACATTCAAGTTTTGATAATCAAGGGGGAAAAGTAAGTTCTTCCTTAATAGTACAGAGTAGAAAATCTATAATATAAGATAATTTATGTCCCAATCAAAACGAAACTACTTTCTGGAACAAGTATGCAAGGAATTTTAAATTGACAGAATCATGAAACTGTAAAAGTTCATTCAAAACGAATTTTTAAATAGAAAACTGCTAATATGGTAAGAGGTCAGTGGAGATGATAAAATACATCACTATGCAGAAGATGAGCTAGTCAGGATACAAGACAAAAAATGAATGAACAGGAAGCAGCTGTAAGAAATCCTCATGTTATAATTAAAATTTCCTCGTTGTACGATCTCACATATCTAAAAACAAATATATAAATAACACTTACCCCTATTAGAGGCCTGTTTATTTAGTGAAGGCTTAAAGCTGGAAATGATTTATGTTACCAGGAGGAGATTGCCACCTAGTGCCCATGGCTTGCAACTACAGAATATGGCATTGTAAACTACCAGTAAAAATGATTAATGACCTAAAAACAAAGAAGCAAATGAATTCAAGCCAGGACCTGGAGAGGAAAGTCAGTGACACACAGGAAGACTTCAGCAAAACTGATGAGAAAATAAATATTAAAGATGAAGATCTCAGTAACAGGAAAGAAAAATTCAGGAAAGAAACTGACATTTTGAGGGAAAAAAATAGAAATATTGAAAGGGAAAAACACTATGAACCAAATAAAAACAATGGAAACATAACCAGTAGACTCGACTAAACAGAAGCAAAGTGATCAAAGATGGAGGACATCAAAGATGATAAAATACAGTTGTCAAAACTCAATATGGAAAAAAAAGTGAGCATGGATACAAAGTCCAATCCCACAGAACATCTCCCCAAACATGATTTCATATATTCTGCCATATATTTAAGGCTTTCAAGTCTAGTTTGTGTACCCCGATTCATCCAGGAGAATCTAGTCAACCTATCTTGAGTCACTCTCTTAAAGATCAACTCTCCCTCACCCAGCAGTATTAAACTGGCTATCGTCTCTAGAATAAGGTTGAGGCCTCCTTCCCATTTCCCCAGTTCTATGCTCTGTTTTTGTCTGATTGAGCTCGCATGGCTCTTGTGCATGCAGAGTTGCTGTTAATTAAAAAATAATAAACATGATTGATAAATGTTGAAGGTATATTTTCTCAGACTTCCTATTTAGTGGAAGTCTAGTTATAATTCAGAAAAATAAATATTTTAACTTCAAGAAGTTCCTGATTATGAGATTCACAACCTCCTTTTCTAAATACATATATCCTCCTTTTCTAAATATATATATCATATATATATCATATATAATCATATATAATCATATATATAGATGTATATATATAAGATTGCTCGGGAAGGGAGACTCTGCAACCAGTGAATTATGCATGGAGTTTTTGCTATCCATTCTGTGTGGTAATGACTTTTGCCACATAGACATTCTCAGCACAAATTACTTTTCTTAACCTTGCAATAAAAAGTTAGTCTGAGCATGTTTATAATTTAGACAAGTTCACTGAGCCTTGAGCTCTTCTTGTAACCTAAATATAGCTTTAATTCCTCATGACCCTTCCATGCCCTGAATACAGAAAAGTAGAAGATGATAGAATATATCAGGTGGCTAGTCATCCCAATCCCTTCACAGGCAAGACAGCTACCATCCCTAAAATAAATTCGTTTTCATCAGAATCCTGACATTTCCTCTTCTCTGCACACCCTGTCTCAGTGAACTCAGTTGAGGGTTGAGACTCTGGCTGCCTCCAGTTTGGGCATGGCTGAGGGACTCTGATGAGACCAGCCGCCAGGTACAGGCTCTGCTCCACCATGGATCTGACTTCGTCCAAAGGCACTGTTTTCCCTTACCTAAGATCTCTTTCTCTCTCTCTCTCTCTCTCTCTCTCTCTCTCTCTCTCTCTCTCTCTCTCTCTCTCTTACCTCTTTCTTTCTTCCAAACCTGGTCACTCCCAAACCAGTACCAATGACAACGGCAACTGAATTCCCCTGGTTTCCAGGACTGTTGATGTGCTAGCTCTGTCACTGAGAGAGTTCATGCCCACCTGAGAGACAGATCATCTCTCCATGCACTCAAATACTTTGTTTCTCTCTGTCTCCCTTTCTATCCTTCTTCCAAACCCAGGGTCTCAAGTCTCCTCCCTCCATATGGCCTCTCTACGTCCAAGTCAGTCTCTCTCTCTATCTATCTATTTATCTCTCTCTCTGGCTCAATCTCTCTCTGGCTCACTCACTTGCTCTTCCTCTCAGTCCCTTTCTTTGTTTTTGTCACCTCTCTCTATCTCAGAGTCCCTCCTAGAGCCACAAGATCCACTCTCCCTCACCGCTTGAAAATCGTTCTAAAACATGGGGTGACTCTCTTGCCTCCCAGCTTTCTCCCCCCCTTAGGACAGTGGGAGCCATATGAAGCACTGACAATTCATTTGAGAACACCAGCCAGACAGGGATGCCTTCTGGCTGGTCACTTCCTTCTAGTTACTGTGGCTACTCCCTCCCTCCCTCTCTCTCTCCTTTCTTTTCTTCCCATTGTTTATTTTTCTCCTTCTCTCTCCCTTCCCTTCCTCCTCATTTACTTTCCTATGATTTCTGGCAAACTTATAGCCTTTAAGTTAGGAACTTTGAGTGTCTCATCATAGAGGCTCCAAAGATAAGGGTCACTTGTTTTCCACACCCCTATGGGGCACAGGTGTGAGGGAGCATCCACACAGGACATGCAGGACACTCCCAGGACCCAGTGGGAGATGATCTCAGTGGGAGATGGTCTCAGTGTGAAAGCTGAGAAAGTACATCCCAAAAGCAGCACATAAACCTGATCCAAAACACAAAATTTCCAGCTATCTCAGAGAGGTTTGCAATCCTCTTCCTCCTTCTTCCTTCTCATCCTCCTCTTTCTCTCTTCCTCCTCCATCTTAATGACTTGTTCTCCTGAGACTCATTACCTCATCTCCCTCTTCTACCTCCTTAACCAAAATAGCTAATTTTCTCCTTTTCTCTGTCTTTAACTATGGGTTCCTCTCATTCCAAGCAGTCCTCTCACTCTCCTGCCTCTGCACTTCTTGGCTTCAGTACCCTCTGGACAATAAGCAAAAGTCCACTAAATGGCACTCTAGACTTCCAAATTCTTAAAGATCTTCTTTAAAAATGATTGCCAAAGTACCTGGCCAATGGTCTTCTTCAAAAGTCCCCTTTCCAGCAGTAGCTTGTATCTAGGACATTACTTCACTTTCACAGTTGCAACAGGTGGTGAGTGACACGGGCTCCTTCGTTGGAGAGCATTCATTCTTTTGTTTTGCTATTTGGGGTTTCCATACCCAGTCCCTCCACTTCATTGTTTTGTTTTTTTTTCCCTCTATCATTTAAAGTTTAATTCCTCTCTCTTAGCTTCATCTCACTAAGCAGCATACTTGCCTTTAAAGAAATGGTTTTAGGTTTTCTCACTCACTACAAATTCATTTCCAGGTTTTCTGTCTCCCAAGGACCCTCAGCTCTACACATGTCCAATTCCAACCTGACAAACCCACAACTTCTCCCTTCACCCCTGGTGTCACTGTCACCCCCAAACCTCAACTCTAAGGCTTTCTTCTCCAGATTATTCCTCTCTGGATACTGCTTATGTGTGACCATCATTTTCTTATGTTGTTTAAAACTCACTATCATGTAATGTTGTTATATGTTTCCATGCGTTAACATCTAATGTATTTCCATGCAGAGAAACTGCAGAAAGCTCTCATGTGATTATGTCATCTATTGTGCTACTTGTCTCAAAACAATTTTAAGCTGTGGCTGACAAGTTTTCCTTTTTCATTGCACAAGAATTACTAGTTTTTATTCTGGCATGCCTAATCAAAAACAGAAATATTTTAATGATACATTCAAAGGCCTTATAAATCTGGGTACCCTAAACACCTTCAAATATCTATCATTCAACAAAATTTCTAAGTACTACTTTTTTATATATAACAGTATATATATATATATATATATGTATGTATATATATATGTATATATATATACATTTATATATATATATATGTGCTAGAAATCTTAGGCAATAAAATTTATTCTAATCTTTTAATCTCACCATACCTTAATACTTTTTGCCCTAGGGTAGGCTCTGATTCATTCCTGAATCATGTGGCCTGGGGCAGCTGAACATTTAAGAGTCTTTTAAACTAGCCTAGCATGGTGACCATGCCTTTAATCCTACCACAACTTTAATCCCAGCCCTTGGGAGGCAGAGGCAGGCAGGTCTCCGTGAACCCAATGTCAGCCCATCTGGTCTGCTGTGTAAGTTCCCAGCCAGCTGCTACAGGGAAACCCTGTCTTAAAGGACCAGAAATAAACTACATTTTGTTAGCTAGTAATATTTTCATCAGCAGTTAGTCAGGAATCTTGGTCTGGCTTAGGTGGAGGTCTTTGGAGTTTGGGAATTCCCAATCATGGAAGCTGTGCTTTTGTTTCTCTGGTTGGAGACCCATTTGGGCTTTTGCACTTTGGTCAGTCAAAGTGTTGCATGGCTTTTACTTGGGTGCATTATTGAAACTGATTCCAGGATGGGCTGGGCTAGTCCTGTCTCTTGCCTCCAGGGGGTGGGAGAGGGCAGCCCAGGACTGTCATTGGGCTTGGGTTTCTGCAATGTTGTCATCCTCCCTTCCTCATAGGAAGAAAACATGCCTCCCTAGTCCTGAACTGCTGTCCTGCTGGTCTCGCTAACTGTGTGCTGTGTGCTTGTGTTTTAATCTCTGAAACTTTCTAGGCTCCTGAATGCTACAGTAAGACAGAGTTAACTGCAGACAACTGTAGGTGAATCAAACTCATGAAAACTATTGAACTGCAATTCATGCTTTTGGTAATGTCAATCTCTAAACGGCCTGTAAATAATGGATTGATCTTTATTGTCACATTAATGTTGTGGATCAGAAACAAGCCATTAACCAGTCTTAAACAAGCATTTTCCAGAGCAGAGGTATTCAGTTGGCATGTCAAGCATTTTGCAAGGAGTGGAAGTTCCACTCCTTGCAAAAAAATCTACCACAATTTAAGCCTGAATCTCATGGCCAGGAGACCCTCTTGGGAGTTCCCCAGCCGGGTGAGGTGGGCCATGCCTTTAATCCTAGAATGCCTTCAATCTCAGCACAGCAGAGGTTTAGGTTAAGGTCAGAAATACTGATTTCTGAACATAATGGAGTTTATCTGGCCCACCTTATGGACTGGCCCATCTCATTTCAATCTCTTATTAAGTTGGAAACCCAGTTAGGGATATTTACTACATTATTGAAAATGTTCTAAAATTTTGGTTTTGAAACATGTTTGTCATGACTTTGTGTCTAACCATAGTATTTTATGGGACTGCTTAAATGTATAGATTTAAGGGATTAATTATAAAAATGAATACTAATTTACTTGATATCAAATTGCTAAGATTGTTAAATCCCAGGGTGCAGTTTTTTCTGTGTTTGGATATGTTATACATGTGGGGACATTTGCCAAGCATACCTAAAACATTTCTAAGCATTCAAAGACAATTGGTCATTCAAAACCTGCTCCCAGGCTTGCAAGGAGATTTCATAGTTTATACTAGTATATTTGTGATAACTGTCCCATCTCATCACGTGGGAATAAATATTAATTACTTAGTAAATCTTCACAAATAAGGACCAGTCTGTTCAAGTCAGCCTGGTCTACAGCTGGGACTAAAGAGAGAGACCATGCCTCAAAACTACCAAAAAAAAAAAGAATGCTCTGGAAAGCAAAATAAAGGATATTTGAATATGGCCATTTTCTTACCAGGGGGTAAAAGAGTAACCTCACCCTCAATCCATTTGAGTAGATCTAAGAGAAAAATGTCTGATGGTTTCTGCACTCCAAGCCTGGCCTAAAGTTAAACTAACAAATAGCCTCTTTAGGAGCTATTAATCAGAATATTGTATCATTGTGGTGGTTTGAATGAGTGTCCCCCATAGGCTGTAAATATTCAGACATTTGTCTCCAGTTGGTAGCACTGTTTTTGGAGGTCGTAGAAGGTGTGGCCTTGCTAGAGGAAGTACGTTATTGGGGGCAGGCTTAGTGAGTTTAACAAGACTTGTGGTCTCCAGTTGCTCTCTCTCTGCTTCCTGTACTCATTGTGAGATGTGACCCTCGGTTTGCTGCTCCAGTCTCCAGCCTCCATGCCTCCTGCCACAATGGACTCTAATTCCCTGGAACCGGCAATTGTAAGCTCAAATAAACTCTTCCTTTTATAAGTTCCTTGGTCATGGTGTTTTATCACAGCAACAGAAAAGTGACTAATACAGTTATTTGGTACCAGAGAGTGGGCTGTTGGCTGTGAAGAACCTGACCATGTGGATGTTTGGAGAAATGTGGAAGACTTTGGAACTTTGGGCTAGAAAAGCTGTTGACTACTGTAAGCAGAGCTTAAGGGGCCATTCTAGTGGAGGCCTGGAAGAAAGCATGGCTGCAAAAGATGTAGTTCCAGAGGAAAATAAAGACTTAGGCAGCAACTGGGATATTTTGATAAAGAGTCTGGCAGCAGTTTGCCCACAGCCCAAATGCTTGCCTGATGCTAAGTTGAAAAGCAATGGACTGATGTCTTTGGCGGAGGATATTTCAAGACAGCCTAATGTAGAAATGGTGGCGTGGCTTTTAATGGTGAATATTATACAGATCTACAGTGAAAAAGAGCAAATGGGGCAGAAGGAAATGCAGAATGTACAGTTTGGATCTGAAAAGTACACTAGGAAGATTAAAGGTGTGGCCAAGGCATGTGAAGGAGAGGCTCCCTTTCATAAGGAGACTAAAGTGATTAAGGAGAGGCCTGGAGATTTACAAGTAAACAAAAGAATCAGTACCTTCAGGGCAAGACCACACCCAGCTAATCCTCCAGCTTTTGAAAGGAAAATACTGAAAGCGTTTTCTACTCCAACAAGTCCAGGGCAGAGAAAAATTGCAAATGTGGTTAAAGTAGGAGAGAGTCCATCCCGAACTTGCAGCCAGATTCGGCAATTTCATTCACGTGGTGCTGGCTTTAGAGGCATGAAGTTTGCAAGAGTGAAGGGGTCATCAGTTCTTCCTCCACGGTTTCAGAGAGCCACAGAGGCCAGGCAGAGTGCAGCAGGGGCGTCCCTGAATAAAGAAGGCCCTGATAGGCCATTGCGTGAAGCTGTGAATGTGAAGCCTGGTTGGCAGCGGAGACCCCAAGAAGACATTCGAGATGCCAGACCTGTGAGATATTTGCCAAGGAGAGCTGCATACAGGGAGTGGTACCAGCCTAAGAAAGAGATGTATGTTGCAAGCAAAGCTGGAAGAGCTGAGCCATCTAAGCCCTTTGGAAGTCAAGTCCCAGAAGTTGCACATGGAGCTACTGGACTTGGTATTTGCCCTGCTGGTTTTCGGTCTTGTTTTGGTCCAGTATTTCCTCACTATGCCTCTATTCCTCCCTTTTGGAATGGGAATGTGTATTCAGTTCCACTGTACGTTGGGAGTTTGTAATTTGCCTTTTGATTTTACAGGAGCTTACAGTTAGGAGATTGGCCTGAGTCTCAGAAGAGACTTTGGACTGTAGACTTTTGAATGGCATTGAAACTGGTAAAGACTATGGGGACTTTTAAGGTTGGATTAAATGCATTTTGCATTTTATATGGTCAGGAGCCTATGGGGGCCAGGGAGTGGAATGTAGTGGTTTGAATGAGTGTCCCCCATAGGCTGTAAGTATTCAGACATTTGTCTCCAGTTGGTGGCACTGTTTTTGGAGGTCTTAGAAGGTGTGACCATGCTAGAGGAAGTACGTTATTGTGGGCAGGCTTAGTGAGTTTAACAAGCCTCGTGGTCTACAGTTGCTCTCTCTCTCTCTGCTTCCTGTGCTCTTTGAGAGCTGTGACCCTCGGCTTCCTGCTCCAGATCCAGCCGCCATGCCTCCCGCCACAATGGACTCTAATTCTGTGGAACTGTCAGTCATAAACTCAAATAAACTCTTCCTTTTATAAGTTCCTTGGTCATGGTGTTTTATCACAGCAACAGAAAAATGACTAATACAATCATCCTACTACTTAATCGCTTTTTTCTCCAGGGCATATCTTTAACTGAATTTTTGTACATTCTATACTAAGCATCGTAATCTTATTTATGCCTCCTCCCTGATATAGGCCTTCCATTTGTTTCATGTATGTTAAGGCCTACCAAGTCAAGTTTGTGCCTAGAAGGACACAACTCACAAGTGTATAAAATAAGAGACTACAGGGAGTGTGTCCTTGGATAGGAGTCCTGTATTAAACCTAATCCACCTGTGGTTCAGGGACTGTTGCAGAAGAGGAGACTAATGATTGTAAGAGGCACATTTGGTGCATGATCATAAGGAAACAGAGTCTTCCAAGTCTCTGAGAACTTGCTCATTTGAACTTATAGTAATGGTGTCAGCATACACAAGAACCATGCATAGAATGGAGGAAATGGGCAGCAGGCCCTAACCTTAGTTGAAAAACTATTGGCATCTGATCATTGCTGGATGAGAGATAGTAAATCTTCTTTAAGTGAGAGCCACTAGATAAGGCCAACTAGACTCCAGTGGATGAACTAACACTGAAAGACTTATAGGAGAAAAGATAAACTTACAGGAGAAAAGATATTTAAGTTTTTCAGGTTGTCTGCCTCCATTTATAGACACAAGATAGCTAAAGGTATAAGTCTTCAACCAAATATAGGCAGGGGTGTGCTCATGTAACAATAGGGCAAATACTTCGGTCAACTTGATTCTCCTTGATTATGGATGCTAACTACCACATATTCATGATCTTAGACAATTTAAAAATATCAAATAATGACCTTACAAAATCAAGGGTCCTGACTTTTGTCAATTCCTGTTCGCTTTGTGAAAACTAGCAGATTATAAGACTCATCTGGAAAAATCAATATACATTATAAGGAAGACAGGTTCTTTGGCTCCAGTTTTCAATTGACCCAATAATAAATCTGTCCAGTATAAATCACGGAGTTCAGTTTTACAAAGAAATGAATGCCATATATATTACTGATACATTTTCATGTGCTGCTTGCATTCACTGAGAAACTGGCTCAGAAGATGGGATTTTGCCGTCCTACTTCAAACTCAATGATTATGTCAAAATGTCCTACAAATCTCTTGAGTCAGGTTAATCCTCTGACTCTGTGACAAGAAGGACAATATCCTTATGGTAAAGATATTGTGTACTTGAGAATAGCTAAGGGACAAAATATTTCAAACAAAAGTTACTATTACTACAAGACTATACTTTCAGGGATCATTTCTATAGTATGTTACTAGAGAAGTATCTCTGACTGTGTAGAGTATTAGAAACCATGAGGAGGAGACGTAGCATTCTCTCCTGAGTGCGAAGCCAGCTCTTGGTGTTGCTTTACTGCAACTGCTACTTGCCATTGATGATTGTTCTTCTCTCTTTCCAGAGAATAGAGGGAGAGAATGCAGTCTGAGTGGGAAAAAAAGTTACTATTACTTATCTCATGATATAAAATTGTTTATAGTTAAAGCAGCTGATGGGATTTTATATGTTGCCACTAACAGTTTGCTTAGATGGGAACCTCCCACTAAGCTTTCAGTCCCCCAGGTTATAGAAGAAGTGAAGCAACCAACCAAAGAAAATAAAAGAGACAAACTAGATCTCTACTTTGCCCTAGGATAAAAAAGAATGTGCTTATCACTACCAAGAAAAATACAAGATTAGATTTAAGCTACAAAATTAGATGTAAAAGAAAAGATGTGGGGTCCCTTTTAGTAAAATATTTTTATGTAATTTTAGAGTAGTTCAAATTGGACTATGAAGAAATTTTTGATTGCCTAGATGTTTTGATTCAGATTATACTTTGTAAATTCATACTATGGTTTATTGTCAGCTAATCCAAAAGATTATGGCTTTAATTTCATTGGTACAATTGATTTACTGTTCACTTTGTTGGAATTAATTGATTTTTCACTAGAAACTATAAAGGAATAGGCATTACTTAGTATTCCCAAGGAGAAAGTTCTCTCAAATGACGGTAAATATGTTAATGCTATTTATGTCTCATGGCAGTAAAACAACTAGTAAGGAAAAGTAAATGCTAAAAAGTTGCAAGGATGATAATATTTTTAGTCGATAAGTATTTGTACATGCAAATTAAGATGGCTCAATTTTTCCAGAATGAAAAGGAAAACCTGAGAAGGCTCTTGTATTTGAGAAAAAAAATATTTTTATACATTATTATTTTTATACTTTCATGTCTTTAACAGTACCCATTGTACAATTAACTCCATCTTTAGTAATTTTGGAATGGTTATTTCTACAGAATATTTCTAAACAAAAATTCTTCCCCCATCTACAAAACTAATTACTCTTATTCAACAGGGCCTTACCATAAACATCCAACTTACAGGACACTTTCAACTTTTTTTTTTCTTACAGACATCAGAAGAACAGTAAATAACTTTTGCTGGTTCTTTGTGATAAATACACTTTTAATTCCCTCCTATAATATCTACTTCTTAGGACTTGCGAGATAGCTCAGCAGTTAAGAGCACTGGCTGCTCTTGCAGAGGACCTGGAGGTCAAATCCTCAACATAACTGACAACCCTCTAACTCCAGCTCCAGAAGATTGGATGCCCTCTTCTGACTTCTGTCGGCATTGCATGACACAAGTACACTTATGTACATGAAGGCAATACACATATACAGATAAAATAAAAATAATAAAATAGAGGCCCTTCACGGTCCACTGTCGGCTCTCCTCTTGCTCCTCTGCCTGGGCCCCTGAGCCATGGTATGGCGGCAAAGATGGCTTCCACCCAGGCTGCGGAGGATTCGTGTATGGTGTCCTCCCAGGAGACTGAAAATTGAATGAAGGAGGCAATGCACATGGTCAAAGATTCGCTTGAAAATTTTGAGGTTCCTGTTGGCTGCCTCTTGGTCTACAAAAATGAAGTTGTGGGGAAGAGAAGAAATGAAGTCCATCAAAACTAAAACTGTGTGTGGGATATCGAGCTGAGGAGGCAGTGGGGCTGTTGAAGACCTACAAGCAAGAAAATCTCAATGCACCAAAATCAAATGCTCAGAAAAAAAGATTGTCAGAAATCCTGAACTTATTCTGATGAAGACAGTTGCCCTTCCATGACCTGGACAGAATTCCTGACTGAAAACTGTTGGCTTGGCTGACCATGTGTATATGTCGCTGTTGCTCTGTGCAAAGTGGTGTCTCATCATTTGCTTTGTTAAGGGAACAAATTAGCCCTTTAAAAAGTCTGAGAAATGGAAATAACTATTAGCTTTTCATTTTGTTTTTTATTTTATTTATTTCTGTATGTGTATGAATGTACTGTCTGCATGCAGGTTTGTGCACCCGTGTCGTGCAATGCCACGGAGGTCAGAAAAGGTTCTCAGACTCTCCCAGAACTAGAGTTTTCCTGGAACTGGAGTTTCAGATGGCTCTCGGCTGCCATGTGGGTGCTGGGGATCGAACCCAGGTCCTCTGCAAGAGCGATCGGCGCTCCCAACCGCTAGGCCATCTCTCCATCCCCAACAATCATTCATTTTGTAAGTAGCTCAGAAGGCGACAGTGACTGAAGAAATCAAATACCCATTTCAAAAATATTCCTAGTATGTTTCCTCCTTTCATAGCCATCCAGAGACCTGGCGGGCGGACAGCGGTCAGCAGACAGCGGACAGTGGGGCGGCGCCGGCAGCTGCGGTCCCAAATCCTGAAAGAATGTTGTGGGAAGGGGAACAATGATGGTTTGAGGTTTTATAAATTAGCAAGCAGGACATGCCCTTCCACCACAGCTCTTGCCCTGTCTATAAAAGCTCTGGATGGCCTGGAGTGATTGTGGAGTGGATAAAGTCCTTAGCATGCAATGGAGAGGCCTGGAGTTTGGATCCCCAGCATCCATAAGGGCTAGATGGGTGTATTAGTCACTTTTCTATTGCTGTGATAAAACACCATGACCAAGGAACGTATAAAAGGAAGAGTTTATTTGAGCTAACGATTGCTGGTTCCAGGGAATTAGAGTCCATTGTGGCGGGAGGCATGGCGGCTGGATCTGGAGCAGCAAACAGGGTGACATCTCGCAAAGAGCACAGGAAGCAGAGAGAGCGACTGTAGACCACGAGGCTTGCTAAAACTCACTAAGCCTGCCCCCAAAAACGCACTTCCTCCAGCATGGCCACACCTTCTAAGACCTCCAAAAACAGTGCCACCAACTGGAAACAAATGTCTGAATACTTACAGCCTATGGGGGACACTCATTCAAACCACCACAATGGGTGTGGTGGCCTACGTGTAATTCCAGCAGGTGGAAGGCAGAGCTGAGATCCTGGAATTCTAAAGCAAACTGGCTAACTAGTTTAGTCCTCATTGGTGAATATAGTGAAGAGTGACTAGGAGGAGTCTCAGTGTCAACCTTGGGCCTTCATATGCAAGTACTCATATATCTACATTCACACCCACTCAAATGTGTCCACACAATGGGATCCCATGTATACAACACAATGAATACGATACACCTACAGATGTAACAAAAAATAGCAAGTCTTAAGAAAATTGGTCAAGACCGAAAAATGAGGAAGAGATAGGCATGGTGGTGCACAGCTTTAATCCTAGCACTTGAGAGGCAGAAGCAGAGGCAGAAGCAGCCAGATCTCTGTGAGATGGAGGCCAGTCTAGTCTATATGGAAAGTTCCAGGCCAACTGGGGCTACAAGGAGACCCTGTAAAAAAAAAAAAAAAAAAAAACCCTCTGGCTTTTCAGGGAGTGTGAGTTCAGACCCAGTCCAGCCCCTGTCTCCATCAGGACTTGCCATGCTATAGGTCTGCTCTTAGTCTTTTAGAGTTCAGAGTCATTATGAATACCTACTATCTTCTCCCATGGCTTCTTTCTAATCCATGTATGACAATATATATATATCCATGAATATATATGGTCCTTGGAAAAAATTTTGTGTGTACTTGCATATGTGTAAGTGTGGGGGTGGGGGAAGTCAAAACCAGAGGACACCCTCAGATGTCCTTTGGTTCAGTCCATTTTTTTTGACAGGGTCTCATACTGACCTGAAACTCACCAGTAGACTAGGCAGGCCAGGAGCCCCAGGACCCACCTACTGCCATCTCCAGATGCTGGAATTCCAAGCACATACCACCATGCCAAACTTTTATGTTTTTAGTATCACTTCTTGGGATTGAACCCAGGTATTCCTGCCAGTTTTCTGACTTTGCTACCTTCCCCAACCTTAGAATATTTTTTTTGAAAAGCATCTAGTTAAAAATGAATATTTTTAAGAGAAGTGTTTATGGATCATTTTTAATTTGTAACATACTGCTACAATAAAACTTTATTTCTCTTCTTTGAAGAGAAATAGTCTTAAAAAATAAAATGGGGTTTGGTGCCTTTTTGTCTTTGTGCAGGTGTGGGCTCCTGAAGCCAGGAGCCCGGAAGTCTCTCCAGACAGGTAGATTTTAGGTAGATTTGACTCCTGGGTTGCTGGAAAAGGGTCTCAACTCTAAACCCTTGTAGGGGGTGGCTGTCTGGGCAGAGCCACCCTACGCTTTTGCAGCTGGTGCCCAGTGGGTCTGTTTCAGTGCTTTGTGTCTTTGTGTGGGCGGGCTCCTGAAGCACAGGAGCCCAGAAGTCTCTGCAGGCTAAGTCAGGCATACACTCCCCCCCAAACTGGAATTGATGAGAGAGTATCCAAGTGGACTTTTTTGGAGAACCTTCAGAACAGGAAGGGAAGAGTGACTTAGGCTTCCAATATCCAATATATAAACAAAATTGAAAGCCTGAAACCTAGACAAGTCAATACTCCATAAACAAGGAGGAAAGAAGAAAAAAAAAAAAAGCATCAGAATGAGGCAAGCAAAACCAGCCACTAACATAGTGAAAAGACATTTGTGATTTGAATCACAAAAGGGAAACCCACATGCCGGGGACATGAGGAAGGTACAACATGGGAAAGGTGCAGGATAATCCCACACCAGGCTCTACCAAACATGTAGGAGATAGCTACAATGGGATCCCGTGGAGATGACCCAAGGAACAGATCTTAGTGGAATAATTGCAGACCCATGCAGAGAAATTAAAGAAAATAAAGAAGAATTCAGAGAACTAAAGAGAGAGAAAGAAAAACTCAAAAAGGACCTAGAGGGATCCAATGACAAATTTCAGAAAGAACTAAAGGAAGAGATTGAGAAACTCCAGAAAGAACTACAAGAAGAAGAAAAAAAACTCTGAAAGGAAGTAGAAACACTGAAAAAGGAAGCCAACCAATGAAGTAAGCAGCACCAAGAAGAGACTGAGAAGCTCAAAAAGGAAATGGAAATACTAAAGCCAACACAGGATGAAATAAAAAAGGAAATAGAACACTCATCCAATCAAGAAGAAAGGAAAGGAAAAAGCCTCAGAAGTAAAATGGAGGCAGCAGAACAAAGAATATCAGATCTGGAAGATAACACAGAGCAACTAAAAAGCTCAAATAAAGAATTTGAAAAATTCAAAAATACACAAAAGTGCAACATCCACGAAATATGGGGCACTATGAAAAGATCAAACCTCTGTATCATAGGAATAGAGGAAGGAGAAGAATCTCAAGAGAATAGTATTGATCAGATCTTCAACAGAATAATAAATGAAAATTTCCCCAAACTAAAAGTAGACAAACCCATACAAATACAAGAAGCACATGGGACCCCAAGTAGATAAAATCAGAAAAGAAACTCCCCATGCCATATCATAGTTAAAATGCTAGATGCCCAAAACAAAGACAAAATTCTGAAGGCTACAAATGAAAAACAAGTTACATACAAAGTGAAACCCATGAGATTTAGAACTGACTTCTCAGTGCAAACCATGAAATCAAGAAGAACATGGAGGAAAGAATTCCCATTGTTGAAGGACTATGGATGCCAACCCAGAATACTTTACCCAGCAAAAATGTTGATTAGAGTTGAAGGAGAGAGAAAAATCTTCCATGACATAAACAAGATGATAGAATACATGTCCGGAAAGCCAACTCTTCAGAAAATACTTGAAGCAATTCAAAGGGCAGAAGAGAGGAGCAACAATCCTCAAACACCTATGAAAAAAAATAAAAACATAACCATAGGAGTTGAATCAGAGGCTAAAAGTCCAAATGGATAATAAGGTGAAAGGAAGCAACATCCATCTTTCAGTTTTAAATATTAATATTAATTTTATATTAATTATATTAAATTAATATAATTATATATTTATATGATTATATTAAATTAATATTTAATATATAATATTAAATATTAATAGGCTAAACTCCCCAATCAAAAGGCATAGACTGGGAGAATGGATTAGGAAATAAAACCCATCTATATGCTGTCTACAAGAAACCCATCTCAATTTCAAGGATAGGCACAAACTTAAGGTGAAGGGATGGAAGAAAATATTCCAAGCAAATGGTACTGAAAAGAAAGCAGGTGCTGCTATTCTAATATCAGACAAAATAGACTTCAAAGCAAAAGAAATCAAAAGAGACAAAGAAGGCCATTACATCTTTATTAAAGGAACAATTGACGATGAAGATCTCACAATTGTGAATATATACACACCAAATGCCGGTGCACCAAACTTTATAAAGACAATTCTTCAGGATCTCAAGGCACAGATTAACCCCAGCACACTAATAGTAGGGGACTTCAATACCCCATTAAGTCCACTAGACAGATCAACAGGACAAAGGATAAACAGAGAGACATCTGAACTAAATGATACAATACACCAAATGGACCTCACAGACATATATCGAATATTTCACCCCAAAACACAAGAGAATACACTTTCTACTCAGCATCTCATGGAACATTGTCCAAAATAAACCATATACTGGGGCACAGGAAAAAACTCAACAAATACAAAAAGATTGAAATAATATCATGCATTCTATCAGACCACAGTGCAATAAAACTCAGTATCAACACTAGGCTAAACCCTACAACCTACAAGAACACATGGAGACTAAACAACACTCTCCTGAATAATGAATGGGTCAAGGAAGAAACAAAGAAAGAAATAAAAACATCCCTGGAACTGAATGACAATGATAATACAACACAGCAAAACCTATGGGACACTTTGAAAGCAGTCCTAGGAGGGAAGTTTTTAGCTCTAAGTGCCGACATTAAAAACACAGAAAGAGCACAAGTGAATGATCTAACACTGCAGCTAAAAATATTTGAGAGGCAACAACAAATGAACCCTAAATGCAGCAGACAAGAAGAAATAACAAAAAAAATCAGATCAGAGATCAATGAAATAGAAACAAAGAAAACGATACAAAAAAAATGAATGAATCCAAAAGTTGGTTCTTTGAGAGAATATAAAAGATAGACCTGTAGCCCAGTTAACCAAAAGAAAGAAGGAACAACTCCAAATTGATAGAATCTGTGATGAAAGGGGAAATATCACAACAGACAATGAAAAGATCCAGACACTCATATGGGAATACTTCAAAAACCTACACTCTACTAAATTTGAAAACCTAGAAGAAATGGATGAATATCTGAAATCCTGGGAATCACCAAAGCTCAACCAAGAAGAGATCAACAGCCTAAATAGACCAATATACACGAAGAAATTGAAAATGTAATAAGTAGCCTCCCAACCAAAAAATGTCCAGGCCCAGATGGTTTCATGGCAGAATTCTACAAAATATTTGAAAAAGACTTACAACCATTACTACTCAAGTTGTTTAGAAGGATACAAATAGAGGGAGTTCTTCCAGATTCCTTAATCAAAGAGGAGAAGTATAGACCCATCTCCCTAAGGAACACAGATGCCAAAATTCTAAACAGGATACTGGCAAATGGCATACAGACCCACATCAAGATCATCCATCATGACCAAGTCGGATTCATACCAGAGATGCAGGGATGTTTCAACATACAAAAATCAATAAGTATCATCAAGCATATACATGGACTGAAAGACAAAAACCACACCATCATCTCAATTGATGTGGTAAAAGCCCTTGACAAAACCCAGCATCCCTTCATGTTTAAAGTCCTATAGGGAATTGGATTAGAGGGATCATTACTCAAGCCATACAAAAGAAACTCACAGCCAATATCATCCTAAATGGGGAAACAACAAAAGCATTCCCCTTAAAGGTAGGAACTTGGCAAGGCTGCCCCCTCTCACCACTCCTTTCCAATATAGTGCTTGAAACCCTTGCTAGGGCAATGTCCTAGTTTGTCTTTCCATTGCTGTGACAAAACACTCTGACCGACACCAACTTGGGGAGGAAAGGGTTTATTCAGCTTACATCTCCTGGTTCACAGTTCATCACTCAGGTAGCACAAGGCAGGAACTCAGGGCAGGAACTTGGATGCAGGAGCTGAAGCACAGGCCATGGAGGAATGCTGTCCACTGACTTACTCCTCCTGGCTTGCTCTCTACTGGCTTGCTCTCTGGCTCATGCCCAGCCTGCCTTCTTATACTGTCACTGCTCAACAATCAAGACAATACACCACAGATGTGGCCACAGGCCAATCCAATGGAGCCAATTCCCCAACCGAGGCTCCCTCAACCCAGGTGTGTCAAGTTGACACCAAAGCTATCCAGCACAGGCAATAAGGCAATTAAAAGGAAATTAAAGGAGTTCTAATGGTAAAAGAGATAGTGCAAGGTATACCATAGTTTGTTGCTGAGATATGTTTCGGCACTACCTAAGGGATGGTAAAAAAAAGAACTGCAGGAACCACCAGAAAACTAGAATGATAGTTCATAAAAGAAAGATCAGCAAAAGTGGCAGGGATAAAAAACGTAAATCTAGAAAAAATCAGTAGCCTTTCTTGTACCAAACAACTAGCAACAGAAGAAGGAATACAAGGAGACACTTCCCACTCACAATAGCCCTGCAAAAACATATAAAATACCTAGGAACAAATCTAACCAAAGACACCAACGAATCTCTACAAACAAAAATTTTAAACCCTGAAAAAGGAAATTGAGGAAGACATCAGAAAGTGAAACCTCCTAGCTCATGGATTGGAATAAGTATAGTAAAAAAAGGTGCCATTCTCCCCAAACTCAATTACAAATTTAACTCATCCAAATCAACATCCCCAAGAGCTTCTACAGCAGAGCTTTGAAAAAAACAAATCCTCATTTCATATTGGTAAAAACAAAAGACCCGAATAGCCAAGCAAAGTTTAGCGAAAAGAGCATACAGGGTGGATCTCTGTACCAGACAAGTCAACTAAAATACTATCAGGTCTATAGATCCATAAAACAGCTTGTGTACTGGCCAGAAAACTGACCAGTATTGACCGAATAGAAAGAATGAAACGAAGATTCAAACCGAGCAATATACAATTTGCAGCAACCTCCTATGTGACAAGGGAGCCAAGAAGACACAATGAGGAAAGATAGGCATCGTCAGTAGATGTAGGGGTTGGCAAAAGCTGGATCACACTGTAGAAAGATGAAATTAAACCTACACTCTCACCCTGTAGACAAAAGTCAATTCCAGAGGAGTTGAGAAGACTCAACGTGAAACCCAAAACTCTGAGTAGATAGAGAAAAAACTTGGCAGCCAGACTACAAGAACATAGGCATAGAAAAGCTTCCTAAACAAACAGCGCTGACACAGAAACGAAGATCGACATTGGAAACAAAGGGGACCTCAATCTAACTCAAAAGATTCTGTACATCAAAAGAACCAAGAAGGAGATAATATACCAAACACCCAGAAAAGATGAGAGGAAAAACTGCACTGCAGAGAGTATCTGACAAGCATTAATTTCCAGAAGTATACAAGCTACGCAAAAAACAAAAGAGAGAAAGAAAACAAATGAATCAGCTCAAAGATGGAGAAAGGAAACGTGAACTGAACTTCACAGAGAAGAATAGAGATGCTGCGAAACATCTAAAAACATTTCAAACGTCCGAAAATATAGGAAAATGCAATTTAGGACCACTCTAAGATATGTAATCTCACTTCGGATAAGACTGGCAGGATCGAAGAAAACAAATGATACCAAAGTGCTTGGAGATGGTTGTGGTAAGAGGGAAAACGTCATCCATTGCTGGTGGGAAATATACTCATACAGCCAATATGGAAAGCAGTGTGGAGAACCCCTTGGAAACACAAATGAGCTTTGCCATGTTGACCACAGTCATACCACTAACCCTGGTTATATTGCCCAAAGAAACCTCAATCTTACTGGCAGAAATACCATGCACAGCTAATATTTATGATTGCAAGCTCATTTTCAGAAATAGAAAAAAGCTGGACAAACCCCAAAATTCCCCTCACGTGATGAGTGTGTATAAAAGAATCTGGTACAGTACACAATGGAGTTCTATGCATCAATAAATAAAGGACAAGCATCATGAACTTTGCAGGTAAATGAATGCGAACGAGATAATATTCTATTTAAGTGAAGTAAACACAGCCCCAGAAAACAAGACGATGAATGGATCCCTCATCTGTGGATGCTAGCACCAATAACCCAGTTGTAAACGTTTCTTGTGGAGAGGGATGCAAATTAAAAGAACAACAACAGAAAGACTGCATCAGAAAACTGAGTGAAATGGTGAATCAGGAGGGGCAGAAGGGGAGGGAGAGGGACACGTGTCTATATTTGATTAATATATATTTAATTGACGTGAGTTCAACAAGTATCCAATTTGCCCAGACTCTGTCTACAGGTTACATGGTGTTTTAGGACTTAGTAAAAGTACATATGTGTATATTAAACAACATTGGTTTAAAGGTTTTGATAAAAACAGTAATGCATCTGAGTTAATTGCAAATATAAATTGCTGTTGTCCACATTTGTTTTACTTAAAATCTGTATAACAGTAACTTTGGGATTGGCATATACAAATGTTCTCTATAATTTTTCTGTTGTACATCTTGTAGCATTCTCTTTTACCTGTAGGATGATTTAACTTAAGGAATTAAGTTTGCTTCCCAAGTTAACGACATACAGTCACCCAAAACAGTTTGGGTGAATTTGATGAAATCTGTGCCTTGATTCCTGCCTATAGGTATGTGTACTACAACTGCCTTTTTGAGAACCATGGGTCAAAAAATAAAAACCCAAAATAAAATGGGGGGATACAGATATATATGAAACCTTTTTGTCAAAAACTTTGCAATTTAAATCTTAAAACTAACTATGGGAAAAGTTTTGTAGGTTCCCACAGGTCAAAATGTCACCAACTTAACGGCTGAGACAGAAAAGATACAGCTTTGCATTGTGTAGGATGTACCAGGAAGTGCCAGCAGAAAGGTTGGCCCATATGAACATTGAAAAGAAGAAAAGCCTCAGACTGCTACAGGCATCAAACCCCTCTCTGGATCCTACTTGTAACAACTGTTTATAATGAGTCCTAACGAAACTTACCTTCTAGGTGCCGCACAGTTTTAATATGAGAGACTTTCTTACCTCCCCTTCATAGAACAAAGAGGAATATGATTATGATGATGTCTTTCTCTAACTTAAATTAGAGCCAACTGTTATAGAGGTAATCTCTTATAAAACTGGTAAAACTGCCTTCTTTAATTGACTAATAGACATAGGAACTGTGAAAAGGATTATTCTCTATTCAGAACCGAATATAACTACTTAAGCTGTGCATTTAAGCAAAATATATTAATACAGGAGAGCTCTGATATTGGCAATGGATTGTTCTACCAAGGAGATGTTGGCCAGGGGATCCAAGCCTCCCCCCCCAAAAAAAAGGTAAGGGCTTCTTGCCTGTAAACTGGGATACCTGCAAGAAGAGAGGCAATAAGGCCCTGCTGTTGAAGACCTGATGTAAGCATGGGAGAGATGTATTGAGACCGCAGTTGCAGGTGTACAGTTGTTCTCTGGAATGCCAGAGAGTGTTACCAAAGGTCACTAAACCAATAAAGCAAATATAGGTCTCTTTGAGTCAAGCAAGATTCTTCCGTCAGCACCAGCTACACCTCACCTGCCTGGAAATACTGTGCATCAAAGGCAGCCATATGTCTGTATATCCCAAATCTAATTGGCTATTAGATCTCTTCTTGGAGGAATAACACATGGCTGATTCCACAAACTTACATCCTCTAGTGGTTAGGAGATGTTATAAGCCACAGTAAGACCCTGTCATATTTTACAGAAAAAAAACGTAATTCATGGATGAACATACCATCCAAACATCTGTGTCTATACCGAAGTAACCTATCATAACAATCAGTACTATTTAAATACCTATATATCTAATTGCTTGTGCTTTATTAGTAGGATTGAAAGGTTATTCCTGGACAAACTGTCAGCCCATGAAAGGAAACAGCCAGAATTGACCAGAGTCCAAAACGACAGCTCCAGAGAAAGTAGACTGTTTTGCTTCTTGTCCACCTGTGCCCCTTTACAAGCCTAGGGAACAATCTGCAGAAGAGGGGGCATGGTAGAATGTGAGGGCTGCGATTGGGGTGAATGGTGAAACTACAGCAATATAGACTGGACACTTATTTGATCAACTTGATTGTACATACAAGCCCCCCGCCCCAGCTGGATGCTGGGACCCTTGAGCAGTGTGGGTTTGGGCACAACTGCTTACAAATTGGTTTTATATGAAGGTTGCTTGTAAAGGATGTTTTACACAAAGGATGCTCATAAATTATTACTTATTGTTAAAAAATGAAAAAAATATAAAGCAATAGTAGAAGAAAAAAGATAAAATGAAGGGCTGGAGAGATGGCTCAAGGGTTAAGGGTATGTATTGTTATTGAAGAGGACCAGAGTTCAGTTCAGGGCACTTACAATGGGAAACTAACAACTAACTGCCTAACTCCAGCTCCATTGGATAATATCATCCTCTTCTGGCCTCTGTCAGCACCTACACTCACATGTGCACATTCCCACACACAGAGTTAAACATGATAAAAGAACAGTTTCTTGAAATGGACCAGCTAGTCTAAGGTCCATTTATTCCCTGGAACAAAACAAAGAATCCTGTCCTAAGAGAACTTATTTTTCAGAATGAACAACAAAAGAAAGATACAGTTGATTATGTAATTTACTGGAGGATGATGAGAGCTGCTAGGAAGTGATCATGTACAACTATAATCCCAACACTATGAAGGCCAAAGCAAGAGACTCAGGAATTCCAGGAAAGCCTGGGCTACATAGCAAAACTGTCTCTACAGTCAAAATTACAGCCTGTTGATGATAGAAACTGGACTGCAGGAATGATGGCTGTACAAACAAAACAATCCAATGAATCTGAAATCAAATGGCTACTCCTCTTGGAGAGTACAAATTAAAAAATGTAACTTTAGTATCTAAATCCTGGGATATGTACCTGGCTGACTGCAGTGAGGGTCACTGATGGGAGGTTGTGCTTTGCAGACCCCTCATGTGCTCACTGTGCATCTTGGCAAAGGAAGGGGCCTCTCTGTTCTATCACAGTGCCAGTACCAGTGCCACCTCAGTAGAATTTCTTCAGCACACTCATGTCCTTGATGCAAAGCATCTGTATTTGTTGATTCTGCCATTTGAGTGATGTGTCAGACTTGTTTTGAATTATATTGCAGGGTGGATGGAATGTAATTCTGGGGGTAGTATTTTTATGATTCTGTGTAGCAGCTAATCATAGTTACATGCTTCAGAGGATTTGTAATTGCTTGGTTTTGTGTGTATTAGTTTTTAACAGCATTTGGGATGTTTTATGGGGAAGAATATGCACAATTTTAAATTTACAATAATGGTTTGTGCACTTTCTCCTTGTTTTATTTAATTATTTTTATTTTTATTTTTTATACAAGATTACATTACAAATCAAATCTAGACCCGTGTCCCCCTCCCTACCCCCCCACCTCACCAGAGCTCATGCATTCTGCCAAACATGTTTTTCATCTTTTTCTCAGTCTTGATCTCAAAATTCTCAAGGCAGAAGTTGACTGTTTCGAGCAGAAGATCACCAATTCCGTCAGTTCTTTGATGCAGTCTTTTCTGTTGTTGTTGTTGTTCTTCTTCTTCCCAATATGCCTCACTTCCAACTACTTGCACAAAAACACAAGGAGCCCTGCACAAGAAATACTACTAGGTATTTGGCACTAGCATCCACAGATGAAGGATACCATTCGTCATTTGTTTTTCTGGGACTGTGTTACTTCACTTAACATAATATCTTCTACTTCCATCCATTTACCTGCAAAGTTCATGATGTCATCTTTACCACTGCATAGAACACCATTGTGTCGATGTACCACAGTTTCTCTATCCACTCCTCAGTTGAGGGGCACTTGGGTTGGATCCAGCTCATTGCTATCTGGAAGAGAGCTGCAATTAACATGGCCATGCATGTATCTCTGCAGCAAGATGAGTCTTGTGCATATATACCCAGGAGTGGTATGACTGGGTCAGATGCTAAGCCCATTTTGAGTCTCCCAAGTGTTCTCCACACTGATTTCCGTAGTGGTTGTATGAGTTTACATTCCCACCAGCAATAGATGAGTGTTCCCCTTTCCCCACAACCTTTCCAGCACTTGGTATCATTTATTTTCTTGATCCTATCCAGTCTTATTGGAGTGAGATGATATCTTAAAGTGGTTTTAATTTGTATTTCCTTAATTATTAGTGATGCTGAATACTTCTTAAAATGTTTCTCAGCCATATCTCATTCCTCACTTGTGAAGTCTCTTCTCAGCTCTTTGATCCATCATTTGAGTGATTCATTTGTTTTCTTTCTTCTTTGTTGTTTTGAGTAGCTTATATACTCTGGAAATCAATGCTTTGTCAGATGTATCTACAGTAAAAGTTTCTTCCCACTCTGTGGGATTTCTCTTCAATTCCTTGATTGTTTCTTCTGATGTACAGAAGCTTTTGAGTTTAATGAGGTCCCATTTGTCAATTGTCGATCTTATTTCTTGCACAGCTGCTGTCTGATTTAGAAAGACTTTTCCTATGCCTATGTCTTGTAGGATGCTCCAACTTTTTCTTCTATCACCTTCAGAGTTTGGATTTCATGTTGCGGTCTTTGATCCATCTGAAGTTGACTTTTGTACAAGGCAAGAGGTAGGGGTTTAACTTTATTCTTCTACAAGTGGTGACCCAGTTTTTCCAACACTATTTGCTGAAGATGCTGTCTTTCCTCCATGTGTCTTCTTGGCCCCCTTGTCAAATATGAGGTGGCTGAAATTGTATGTCCTCAAGTTTGGATCTTCAGTTTTGTTCCATTGGTCAACAGGTCTGGTTTTTGTGCCAGTACCAAGCTGTTTTTATGACTGTAGCCCTGTAGTATAATTTGAAATCTTTTATAGAGATATCCCTTGTATTGCTCTTTTCACTCAGGGTTGCTTCAATTATTCATGGTCTTTTGTTTTTCCATAGGAAATTAAGGATTTTTTTTCCAAGCCTGTGAATAAACTCTTGGGGATTTTAATTGGGATCACGTTGAATTTGTATATTAGTTTGGGTAGAATGGACATTTTTACTATATTAATTTTCCTAATTCATGAACATGGGAGGGCTTTCCATCTTCTGATGTCTTCTTCAACTTCCTTCCTCTGGAGTTTTTTTTTTTTTTTTCACAGAGACCTTTGTTGTCTTTGGTTAGGTTTGTTCCTAGGTATTTTATTGTTTTGGGGTGGGAAGGTCTCCTTGTATTCCTTCTTCAGTTGCTTGTTGGTGTAAAGAAAGGATACTGATTTTTCTAGGTTAATGTTTTATCCTGCCATATTACTGAAACACTTAATTGTATCTAGAAGTTTTCTGGTAGAGTTTTTAGCATCCCTTAGGTAAACAATAATATCCTCAGCAAAAAGGGATAGTTTTACTTCCTCATTTCCAATTAGTACACCTTTATTTTTCTTGCCTTATTGCCCTAGCAAGTGTTTCAAGCACTATATTGAAGAAGAGTGGTGACAGGTGGCAGCCTTACAGAGTTCCTCCCTGTAAGAGAAATGCTGTGTCTTTTCTCCATTTAGGTGATGTCGGCTGTGGGTTTCCTGTGTATGGTTTTGATTACATTGATGAATGATCCCTCTAATCCAATTACCTCTAGGACTTTAAGCATGAAGGGATGCTGGATTTTGTCAAAGTTTTTTTTCTGCATCAATTGAGATAATTATGTGGTTTTTGTCTTTCAGTCCATTTATGTGTTTTATGATATTTATTGATTTTCATATTTGAACCATCCCTGCATCTTTGGTATGAATTCAACTTAGTCATGATGGGTGATCTTTTTGAAGTGGGTCTGTATACCACTTGCAAGTATTTTGTTGAGAATTTTTGCATCTGTGTTCATTAATGAGATGGGTCTATAGGTCTCCTTTTTTATTGTATCTTTGCCTGGTTTTGGTATTAGAGTGATACTGGATTCATAGAAGGAATTTGGGAGATTTCCCTCTGCTTGAATCCTTCTAAACAATTTGAGTAATAATGCTTATACGTTTTTAAGATGTTTTATATAATTCTGCCATGAAAATATATGGGCCTCGGCTTTTTTTAGTTGGGAGCTCTCTTATTACATCTTCGGTTTCTTCATATATTATGGGTCTGTTTAAGCTGTCAATCTCTTCTTGGTAAAGTTTTGGTGATTCCAAGGATTTCAGATATTCATTCATTTCTCCTAGATTTTCAAACTTAGTAGAGTATAGGTTTTTGAAGTGTTCCTGTATGATTGTCTGGATCTTTTCATTGTCTGTTGTGATATTTCCCTTTTCATCATGGATTCTATTGATTTGGAGTTTCTCTTTCTTTCTTTTGGTTAACTGGGCTAGAGGTCTATTTTGTTTATTCTCTCAAAGAACCAACATTTGTATTCATTGATTTTTTTGTATTGTTTTCTTTGTTTCTATTTAATTAATTTCTGCTCTGAATTTTGTTATTTCTTCCTATCTGTTGCATTTAAGGTTCATTTGTTCTTGTCTCTCAAGTCTTTTTAGCTGCAGTGTTAGAGTGTTCACTTGTGCATTCTCCGTTTTTCTGATGTAGGCACTCAGGGCTATAAACTTCCCTCTTAGGACTTTTAAAGTATCCCGTAGGTTTTGTTGTGTTGTATCATTGTCATTAATTTCCAGGAATCCTTTTATTTCTTTCTTTATTTCTTCCTTGAAACATTCTTTATTCAGGAGAGTACTGTTTAGTCTCCATGTGTTCTTGTAGATAGTAGGGCTTATCCTGGTGTTGATATTGAGCTTTATTGCACTGTGGTCTGATAGAATGCATGAAATTATTTCAGGGGAGACGAGGTTTGAAGTCAGAGGCTGTGGGCATTTGGTGCCCAAGCACGGGTGGAGACTGAGCAGAGCAACATTTGGGCCCAGAGAATTCTGGGAGCCAGGAGATGAGGTTTGAACTCAGAGGCTGTGAGCAGTTTGGGTCCAGAGAATTCTGGGAGCTGGGAGCTGAGGTTTGAACTCAGAGGTGACCAAGCACAGGCAGAGGATACCAGTGTGTGGGCTAAGCAAGCAACTTAACCTGCCCCCACCCAGCCAACTGCAACTCGGGAGAGTCTGACAGCAGAGGGAATACAGCACTTAGAAGGTGTCATCTGGGTTGTAACCCACGCAGTTCTTATGGAACAGAAAGGGAAGAGTGAACTATACCTTCCATTATATAACTAAAATTGAAAGCCTGAAACCTAAACAAGCCAACACTTCATACATAAGGAGAATACAACTGGGCGTGGTGGCACATGCCTTTAGTCCTAGCACTTGGGAGGCAGAGGCAGTGGGATCTTTGTGAGTTCAAGGCCAACCTGGTCTACAGAGTGAGTTCCAGGACAGCTGGGACTACAGGGAGACCCTGCCTCGAAAAGACAAAAAACAAAAAAAACAAAATGGAGAATACAATGAAGACACCTGTAGGAACTGAGGATAGCAATGCTTCAAAAAACAGCCCGCTCTCTGGTACCAAATAATTGTATTAGTCACTTTTCTGTTGCTGTGATAAAACACCATGACCAAAGGAACTTATAAAAGAAAGAGTTTATTTGAGCTTACAATTGATGGTTCCAGGGAATCAGAGTCCATTGTGGTGGGAAGCGTAGTGGCCGGGGCTAGAGCAGCAAGCCGAGGGTCACATCTCGCAATGAGCACAGGAAGCAGAGAGAGCAACTAGAGACAGCAAGGTTTGTTAAACTCACTAAGCCTGCCCCCGGTGACATACTTCCTCTAGCATGGCCACACCTTCTAAGACCTCCAAGAACAGTGCCACCAACTGAAGACAAAATGTCTGAATACTTAAAGCCTATGGGGGACACTCATTCAAACCACCATACCCTGCTTTCAAGACGCTTTACGGACTGAGCTACTTTTCCAGTCCAGTAGCCTATTGTTTTAAAAATCAAAATGAATATGGATGCTAAGGGACACGGCAGGAAAGGGAAATCCAATAGAACCTGAAAATTGAAGGATTTTTTTTTTAGGGGGGTGTAGGTTCATGAGGCCCAACTAATTCAACTGTTCAGCTACTTAATTACAAAAGCATTTATTTCTATTAGGTTCAAAGGAACTGCTAGATCAAAAAGTGCATGTACATTTTTAACTGAATAAAAAAAAATTGAGATTTATTTTCCTAAAAGTTTACAAGAAAAATTTGCCCACATAATTACATCCCAAATTGTATTTTTTTTCTATGTAAAATGTTTTCCAATCTGATGGAATGCCTTTTTTTTTAAACAGTAAAATTAAAGAGAAATGTTACGACCTAAAGTTTAATCATTCCCTCCACACAATCCTACTTAGAAAAGAATTCTGGCTCGGTGTAGTGGTACACGCCTTTAATCTCAGTACTCATGAGGCAGAGGCAGGCCCATCTCTGAGTTCAAGGCCAACCTGGTCTACATATCATATTAAAGGGAGATTCTGTCTCAAAAAGAAAGAAAAAAAAAAAGTCCATCTCTATCCAACTGTTCTTATGATTAGGGTTCCCAACCGATCCATAAGGTTCACATTATGTAGCTCTACCCACTTAGTATTTTGGGCAGTTTTTCTCCCCAACTAAAAATATATTATTTAGTGTTACCTGACTCACACCCATCAAGCAAATTAAAAAGTCTCCAGACTGCATCACCTGCACTTGGGATGACCTGCAGCATGGGGTGTATTTCTGACCCTCAGGGGTTAATCATCTCAACCCAAGTGAATTCAGAGAGTAGATGCCAAGTCAGATACCAGCCATCAAGTCACTCAGCTGTGACCATCCTGTCATTAGAAACTTCAGCTGTGCAGACCTGTGCTTGTACATTTCCCTGCATTTCTTTCCAGCGGCCGCCAATTATGTTCAATAAAGGAGCTCTGCAGCTCTACTTTTTTTTTTTTTTTTTTTTGGTCTTTTTGAGACAGGGTCTCCCTGTAGCCCCAGCTGTCCTGGAACTCACTCTGTAGACCAGGCTGGTCTTGAACTCACAAAGATCCGCCTGCCGCTGCCTCCCGAGAGTGCTAATATTAAAGGCGTGCACCACCACGCCCAGCAGCTCTACTTTGTTTTAACACAGTTCTGCGCACATGGTCCTTCTTGGGCTGACTACAGGACTGGCTACCTTTCAGTTTCACCACTTCCCAATTCTAATATATTATGCATTTCCACACAGTGCCCCATTCAGTCAGAAGTCAAGTTCACTTCAGGGAGCCTGGGATTAAGATCTAGTGTAGCAGGGCACCATTTATGCATGCGCACTACAGCTTCTCTCTGGGGCTGACGTTCCTTTTTCACTTCTTCGCTTACAAGTTTGTCTTTTTAAAACTTGCGCCGCTTCCTAAGTTGAATACTTTCGGCAAATTCCTGATATTAAAATCTTCGCCCTTCCTAGCTGGTCGGATTGAGACCTTTTTCTCTGCGCCCCTCCGGCCCGCCACCTAATCTCTCGAAAGAGACCAAGCCTCGCGGTATTTCACTGGTTCCAGAATCCTTAGCGCGAAGCAGAAACTTCCGGTAGCTCAGACTCTGTCTAGGCCATAGTGTTGAGGGAGGAAGCTTTTCTGTTCGTTTTTCCGTCGCCGGCTCTCCAGGGAAGATGGCGGCCGAGCCGCCCATGCCGTTGCCGCGGGGCGGCCCTAGCTCTTCCTCGCTCTCTCCGCCCTGGGGTGACCGCACGCTCCTGGTCAGGCACCTGCCTGCGGAGCTGACGGCGGAGGAGAAGGAGGATCTGCTGAAATACTTCGGCGCGCAGTCGGTGCGCGTGCTATCGGATAAGGGACGTCTGGTAAGTCTGCACCCGAGCCTGGAGAGGCTGAGGCTCGCGGCCTTCCTCCGCGCCAGGGAACGTTGCGCCGGTCCCGGAATCATAGCACTGGGCCATAGGTAGAATTCTGATAGATTCTTTCAGTGGCTCCAGAGGATTGCTTTGAAAATCCTTAGTCTGCCGGGCGAGGTGGCGCACACCTTTAATCCCAGCACTCGGGAGTCAGAGGCAGGCGAATCTTTGTGAGTTCAAGGCCAGCCTGGTCTACAGAGTGAGTTCCAGGACAGCTGGGGCTACGCGTTGGAGAACCGCTGTCTTCTAAAAGAACAAATATATGATATATATATTATATATATATATAATAATATATATATATATATATCCCGTGTCCATGTAGAGTACTGAGAATGGGTGTAACTTATCTGGCAAAAGAGAGAAGCAGCAACGTTGTTGCAGAAATTGAATGAACTGTACTTAAAATCTAGCCTCTTGATGAAGAGGATCTCCAAGAAAAGTTCCCAATGCAGGCCTTCAGGGAAGGTTATTTATTATTTATTTTTATTTATTATTATTATTATTATTAGTCTTTTGAGATAGGGTCTCCCTGTAGCCCCAGCTGTCCTGGAACTCACTCTGTAGAGTAGGTAGGTCTTGAATTCCCAGAGATCCGCCCATCTGCCTCTTCCTCCTTAGGGCTGGGATTAAAAGCATGCACCACCATGCCTGGCTTAATTTTATGTGTGTGAGTGTATTGTCTGCATGTAAGTGCACCCGTGTCATGCAATACCTCTGGTGGTTCAGAAGAGGGCGTCAAGATCCCCTGTAACTGGAGTTACCGAAGGTTGTTAGCTGCCAGGTGTGTGTGTGCTGGGTATCAAACCTGGATCCTCTGGAAGAGCAGACAGTGCTCAGAACTACTGAGTCATCTCTCCAGCCATCAGGGAAGGTTATCTTAATAGTTGAAAGTTCCTACACCATAATGCTTGACATTTTTTTTTATGTACTCGACAGTTTATTTTATGATTTTTGTGGTCACTAAAGTATCAATGACAACCAAAGGTGGTGGTGCCCGCCTTTAATCCCAGCACTCAGGAGGCAGAGGCAGCAGGCACATCTGTGTGAGTTCAAGGCCAGCCTAGTCTACATACCAAGTTCCAGGCCAGCGAGGGCTACAGGGAGACCTTATCTCAAGAACACCAAAAAAAATAATAAACTAAAACCAAAAAAACTGGGAGGGGCGTATTTCATATTCTAATTATGTATATATGTGTTCCTTTATGTGGGTGTGTACACCTGAGTGCAGGTGACAGGCTCCCTGAGGCCTCAGAACCCATGGAGCTGAAGTGGCAGTTACAGGTGGATGTGAGTGCTGGGGTCCAAACCTGGGTCTGGAAGGGTGCTACACACTCCAATAGTGGTAACTTTAATTTCCAAGATTGAATAGGGTTTAATCCAAAGAACCCTGACCCAGGAAAAATTCAAAGCCACTGGATTGAAACTATTCCATTAGTCTCTAGTTCTTCTTTTCCATCGTTTTATTAGTATACCAAATTCTGCTGTCAAAAATGTTAGAATTTTTTTATGAAAATCTTCAAGTACTGGAAATAATGTTAATTATTTTAATTCTTTTTCAGAAACATACAGCATTTGCTACTTTCCCTAATGAAAAAGCAGCAATAAAGGTATGTCTTTTTCCATTTTTTAAAAAATTTATTTATTTTATTTTATTTTAGCCTCTGTAGTCATTGCAAGACTCTGGGGTGCACTCAGGTACAGAGAACTCATATACATAAAAATAAATAAAGATTTACAAGAACTGTAGTTTATTAAACATTAAGTTCATTTATAATTTAAAAATAACCAAGTTCAAAAGGATATTAGAGGGCTAATTATTTCTTTAATACTATAATGCAACATTTTTTAAAATATTTGATTATTTCTTTGTATGAGTGTATTGCCTGCAGAATTGGAAGAAGGTGTCAGGTTCCGCCTGGTACTGGAATTATGAGTGGGTGTTATCTACCATGTGGGTGCTGGCAATCTCACCCAGGTCCTCCAGAAGAACAGCTGGTACTTTTAATTGCTGAGCCATCTCTTCAGCCCCTATAATCCAACCTTTTTAAGTATTAAAAGGGTATGACAGGCATATTCGTTAAATTTTTTTTTTTTTTTTTTTTTTTTTGAGACAGGGTCTCCCTGTAGCTCCAGCTGGCCTGGAACTCGCTCTGAAGACCAGGCTGGCTTTGAACTCACAGAGATCCACTTGCCTCTGCCTCCTGAGTGCTAGGATTAAAGGTGTGTACCACCTTCCCCAGCTTAAAGACAGTTCTTAACTGCCATGTGGGTTCTGGGAATCAAACCCAGGTCCTCTCCTAGAGCAGTTGGTGTTGTTCTTAACTGCTGAGCCATCTCTCCAGCCCCTCTTTTTTTTTTTTTTAAAGGTATAATCCAAGGAATCACTTGCAAAGATTATCACCTTTGAACTAGACCTGTAGTGATTTATTGAATGTTGAAAAGAAAGCATTGGGGGAGATTGGCTTTTCAGGTTCAAGAAATAATGTTAGGGGGAATGGAAAGTTAAAAGTGCCGAAGGAGCTAATGGAGGTGGTAGAAAATAAGACTTGAAAATGAAGTCTATTTAAATTGAAGAGAGATATCTAATTTTGTCTTAAAGGAACTTAATACCTTCACACTAGCTAAAAATAGGATTAGACTCATGAAAAATATTTGGTACCCTTTCTGTTATATATTGTGTGTAGAGAATGCTAGAAAGACTAAATGGGAAGTTTAGAGGCAAATGCAAGAATATGAGTCTGAAGAGGGTGGTAACAAAGCAAGGGGAAAAAAGTCCTTGTAGAATTCCCAGAACTTTCTAGGTCTTGGGCTGAGGAGTAAGTAAGTATGAGTGCCTACCTAGTATATCCGGGGCCCTGAGTTCAATCCCAGTATTGCAGAAAGAAAGGAAACGTTTGTAGATCTTATTGATTTAGTGTTTGAGAATAAAAGAAGAATTCAGGATTTTAACTTTTGTAAATTTTGTGTGTGTTTACATGTGTGGGTATATGTGCCACTTCCCACATGTGTGGAGGCCAAAGGCAACTTATGGGACTTCCTTCCCTGTGGTCCAGGGGTCGAACCCTTATTGTTAGGTTTGACAGCAAGTGCTTTTACCAACTGAGCTCTCTTATTGAGGAGTTTTAGACTGATTATCTGACATGCAGATCTGGAGTGTGAGTGAGGGTGTTTGTATGGGTATTTAGTGAATTCTCATGTCAACTGTTTACTTTGAAAAGCCATTGGGCTACTTCTATGTGAATATTTAGTGAACGTTTTAAAATATTTTCTAGAGCTGAGGCAAGATAAAAGTTAATTTTTGAGTACATAACTGGATGTGATGATGGTGCAAAGGAACATGAGCTAGGAGAAAAGACAGAAGAAGTGGCTTAAAAAAATCAACAAAAACCCCACAAAGCAGGAAAACTAGAAAATAAATTATCTTGGTACAGAAAGAGTTTTAGAGCAAATTCCAGTGATGACATACAGTAAGAAATGAGCAGTGATGAGGAACTTTTTAAAACTGAGAAACAGTAGAACTTATCCCCAATTTTCATCACAGAGATGCCTTAATTTAACAAAAAATGAAGCATGCTCACGGTTGGGGAGATTACTCAGTGGTCAAGAGCTTGTGCTTCTAGAGGACCCAAGTTCTGTTTCCTGTACCACTTCAGGTAGCTCGAGCTGAGCTGCAGGAATCTGTTGCCCCTGGTCACTGTAGCACGTGAACTCACATGAACACCCCACATACACACAATTAAAAGAAAAGATTTAGTTTTCTCAATCTGATTCAAAACCTGAACATTTTGACCTAACACATTTCACAAGTTAATAGGTCACAAACTGCATATATTAAAAAAAAAAGAAAACAGAAAAACCCCCCAAACTGCATAAAGTTGTCTTTGGTCTAAGTTATAAATGAAACAAATCAGTGTCATGTTTAAACTTAGGTATTTTATCCCCAAGATTCCCTCCCTATGCAGGTATTCAGGAACATGAAACCTGAATTCTGGTCCCAGACATTTCAGATAAAGGGTACTAAACTTGTTTGTATTCATATTTTTGACTATGCTTTATGTCTCAGTGATACCCTGTGATAACTTGTTACTGAGGAATGAGAGACAATGAACTTAAATAAATCTGCAAAACAGTGTAGGTGAGAATGTTTGCCTTTGTGGTAATAGCTAAAGAAAGACAAGCTAAGAGAGGATGGGATTTACAGACATTGAGAAAGTGGATTTAGATAGAAATAGGAACAGTTAATTTGTGGGAGCAAATGGAGAGCAGGATATGCAGATGCTCGTGCTGGTAGTAGGGAGTCCTAGTTACAAGTTTCTCAAGTCCTTCATTGTCCCAAAGGAGAAAGCAAGATGTGAGGTTAGAACAGCAGTAGTAAGTAGTATTAAAAGGTCACAGATCAAGAGGAATGCACAAAGTATTCTCTTAGAAATTAGGACAGAAAGTAGACCATGATTATGACCTGAGGTTGTGTAGGTCAGTAGGGCCATCTTGAGATTTTGAAGTTGAGACTCAGTGTAAGACCAGACAGAGTTGCTATTTGTTTTCTCACCATATTCATCTGCCTGTAGGGTAGAAGCAGAGTTATGGAGTTAGAGTTTGCTAGATTTCAGTTTACTGAAGTGTAGAAAGCAGCATTTTGGTGAGCAATAAAGACACTAGCCTGAGGTAAATATAACTAAGGGTATATTTACAGTATTAACAGTAAAGAAGATATCCATTGCTTTTTTTTTTTTTTTTTGGTATTTTTGACACAGAGTCTCCCTGTAGTCCCAGCTGGCCTGGAGCATACTCTGTAGACTAGGCTGGCTTGTTTACTAACCAATCTTTTTGGTGGATTATCAGAATTTTTCATTTTTGTTTTGACTGAAGGCATTGACACGACTCCATCAGCTGAAACTACTGGGTCATACATTAGTTGTTGAATTTGCAAAAGAACAAGAACAAGTTCATTCCCGGTGTCCTACATCAAGTACTGAAAAAAAGAAAAGGTATGTAGACATTCAGGATTTCCTACGATTTTGAAGTAACTGTGTATGTGTTGGGGGTGGTGGGGGGATTCAATCACCTTCGTAGTTACTGGATTGTTTTTCAGAATAGAAGATGAAACTTTTCTTTAAAATCTAAGATAATAAAATGCTATTTTTGCTTATAATTGTGTATGAAGAACTGAGCTTTGATTTACGAGAAAGTGAGTGAAAGAAGGGCGGGTACAAGGGATTATCCCTTATCCAAAACGCTTGCTGTGAGGAATGTTTCTTTGGAATAGTTAGAAATAGTGATTATCTTTGACATGTGTCCAAAATGTAAACATGGAATAATTTGTTTCATACATGCCTTGTACACATTGCTTGAAGGTAATTTTATGCAGTATTTTAGTGTACTTATGTTTTGATAGTGACTTGCTACATGAGGTCACATGTAGAATTTTCAACTTTGTAGCATCATGTTGCCTCAAAAAGTTTCAAATTTGGTAATATTTCAGATTTCAAGTAGTACAGTATTCTTTATTAGATGTAGCAGGTCATTTTTAATAGGCATAGCATTTGACATCAAAATTCAATTTTTAGTTCCAAGCTAAATTTTTAGTCCTTGCTAATTAATCTCAGAGTGTAATTCCTAAAGTAACTTAATCATACAGGAATTTGGCTGAAATATAGATCCTAGGCCTTTTAATGTAAGACCCAGTCTTCTGGAATCAGAACTTTAAGAGGTGAAGGTGAAAGACATAAACATGGACTTGCAAGCCTGTTGTTTGGGAGAAAAATGCATATTAAGAAAATTTGAGTACCACTGTTGTGATTACTTGAAATTACCACACTGTTTGTACTCTGGCTGTGGATGCAGGTATTATTCCATATAGTCCTACTGTGCATCCTTCTCACTATGCTTGTTTGAGAAATTTTTGAAAGCTTTTCTGTTTGATTGGAAATATTTCATAATGACATGTTTGAAAATACCATTTTATTTTCTGTATGCAGTTTTTTATATTTTCCAAAGATAAAAATCATGTGATTTTGTGTGTTCTAGGTCTGATGATATAGAAGACGATAAAGTGAAAAAAGAACCAGATTTTTTAACAATAGAAAATGGAATTGCACCAAACTATGGGTTCGAATTTTCTTTTTTGTTACTCTGCTTTTATTGCTGTGTATATAGTATAAATAAGATTATTTTTTAAAATCAAGAATACTTTAATAAGCCATGTATAATTTAATGTGTTGAATAAGCATTTTGACTTAAGAATTTTATCACTGAATTCAAGAAGGCATTTGTTAAAAGTGTTGAGTCTAAGTATGCTCTGATAAGGAGTGACTTTTTTTAATTAAGGACTAAGTTAAATAATGTGATTGATAGAGCATTTGGGCAATTTTCTGTGTTATGAGGTTACCTGATTGATGTGGAATTATTAAAATATAGTCATGTATCTTTTTGGTTTTGTAGGCTGACTTTTCCTCTAAATTCATGTCTCAAATATATGTATCCACCACCTTCAAGCACAATCCTAGCAAATATAGTAAATGCCCTGGCAAGTGTGCCCAAATTCTATGTACAGGTATGTAGAATAAAACTTATTTGACCTCAAAGTATGGTATATTATGTCTATATCCTATGTAGCCTCTCTTATTTTTAATAATATAAAACTTAATTTCAGACAGTGTGACAATAGAGCGTTTTAAGTTTAATGAACCTTTACATAGTATTCTCAGACTGTCATAAATACAGTATGAATGGACAGTAAAGAACAGAAGCTACTTTAGGATTGTATAGTTTGTGATTATTGATTCTTGAAAGTATGACACTGACATACAGAGATTCTTTTTTTTTAATATTTTAATGTTTTATGTTTATGGCTGTAGTGCCTGCATGTAAGTTGGTGGACCTATGTTGTGCAGTGCCCATCAAAGTCATAAGATGGCATTGGATTTCCTAGAATTGGAGCTAGGGACATTGTTAACCACCATACAGGGTTCCTGGGAATAAAACCCAGGTCCTCTGCAAGAGCAGGCAGCACTCCTAACTGGTGAGCCATAACTCCAACCCCAGACATACAGATTCTTAAAGGAAAAGACATAGTAGATCCTTCAGCAAATAGTTGAAAAGTTTGGCAGTAACAAGTTACTTTTGAACTATAAAATATAGATGATGTGTTTCTCTTTTTCTCTTTGCTCACAGTCTCACAATAATCAGGAATAATTGTATGAGACTATTTTCAGTGTGTTTTATATTGCAAGACCCTAACACTATTAATGATTGTAATTAAAAGTAATATATTTATAGAAATGACATAATTTTTGGAAGATTAATCTTCTAAGGTCTATTGATGCCTGGATTTCCCTTAACTATCAAGGCAGGAGATGGCTTCCCTTTGTACTAAATTAATCAAGAATATTTTTTATTTCATAAAATATGAGGTGGATCATGCCTTTAATTAAATGTGATTTTAAATGTATTGCCACTTTAAGGTGCTTCATCTTATGAATAAAATGAATTTGCCTACACCGTTTGGACCAATTACTGCCCGACCTCCAATGGTAAGAAATTTTCTTTTGCAATTTTTGTAACAACTTCAGATGTACATGAAAAAGAAGGAGGCAGATATGAAGTAAATATACTAATAGCGAAGCTGAGAGCTGAAAGTGGAATTAAACCAGAATATGAAAGAAATTCTTTTCATAATAGATAAATTTCTTCTAGTGTTATTCTGGTTTTTGACTCAAAATATTGCCTCATCCTATAAGATAATTATATTTCGGGGCTGGAGAGATAGCCTAGTGGTTAAGAGCACCAACTGCTCTTGCAGAGGACCCGGGTTCGATCCCCAGCACCCACATGGCGCCTGAGAACCGTATGTGGCTCCAATTCCAGGAGAACTCCAGTTTCAGGGGAATCCGAGACCCTCTTCTGACCTCTGCAGCATTGCACAACACAGGTGCACAAACCTACATGCAGACAGTACATTCATACACATGGGGCTGTGGGGGTTTGGGCACAACAGCCTGCAGATTGGTTTTGCATGAATGATGCTTGTACTCATGGATTATCACCTACAGCTAAAAAATGAAAAAAACTGAGAGAAAGATGCAGGACAGTTATGGCAGAATGCATGATCTGGGAAGGGGTGGGGGTGGGGGGGAAGGGAAAGGGAAATGTGCCTGAACTGAATTGGAAAATAATGTATGAATTGCACAAAGCATCAATAAAAAATAAATAAATAAATAAATAAAAATAAAATTAAAAAAAGATAATTATATTTCACTAAATTATCAAAATTTATATTGCTATGGTTTGGTTTAAAATATAGTTTCATTTGGAAAGGACAAATAAGGTTGCTAAATTTTTTCCAATAATTTTGATAGTAAGCTATGTCTTCTCTTAAATTCATTTTACTATTATATTCTGTATATTTATACATAATGTTAATAGAAAATTATTTTGTCTCTTGCCATTCAAATATATAAAACATTTCTTTGGGATTGGCTAATGTTTTGTTGTATCAACAATTTAATTTTTCGTCATTAAAATAATACAAGTCCTTTGTCCTTGATTATATAGTGCAGGGTTATTAATTAAAGTAATATTACATAGTATTAATGATCACAACTTAAAGTCTCAGTCTTATAATAGAAGAAGAGTTTCTTCTTTGTCATATCTGTTCCATTAAAAAAGTAGAGGGATATTTTATTCTGAGTCATTCAATAAACTTAAGCTGTTTTCATCATGTTCTCATTCAGACTGATTCAAGGCATTAACCAGTAGTCTGCAGATCAGAAATTAAAGGAGGATTGTATGTGGAAGTTTTTATGCTTTTTTTTCCCCTGGGATAAAACTCATTACAAGGTGAAACACAAGCATATTTGCAAGTTCTATATAGTTAGGGGCCAAGGAAAATGAAAAAAATATGTAATCAGATAGTAGTGTTATCATCATAGATGTTCTTTGAATGTATTTAAAGAATACTGTGAGGTAAAAGAAATGAGAAACATTTACATTGAATGAAATTCTGTTGCTAAAAATCAAGAGTCAGATATTATTCAGAGTAGTTTGTCTGTTTTGTAAATACTGCCAATTAATATAGTCTGTTTTGTTCTTTTAATTAGTATGAGGACTACATGCCACTCCAAGCACCTCTTCCACCTACGTCTCCTCAGCCACCCGAGGAACCGCCCTTACCTGATGAGGATGAAGAGTTATCTAGTAAAGAATCAGAATATGAAAGCAGTGATGAGGAGGACCGGCAGAGGTTTGTAATGTGAAATACTTACTTCACTTGAAGAATGAGAATGTGAGCAGGACTTGGTCTTCCTGTGTCCTATATATAACTCTTTAAGATTTGGAGGCATTCAGATTTCCTTAGCTTCCTCACAGCTGCTTAAGCATATGCAGTAGCTATAGATTAAGATCTGAGTGAATACTAAGACCTTAGGAAGAATTTTTAGGTAAGACATAATTTTTTAGATTGATCACAATATTGTTGAGTATATTTGAATGTCATTATTTGTAGACTCCATATTTGTGAATTCACTTCATAAAATTTATTTGTAGCTCCAAACTTACTAGGGTATTTTCCTTTAAAAAAAAAAAAACAGTTTAAAAATTGTTTTGTTATATATCGGTATGTACAATGTACTGAAAATTTTGTGTCAATTGGCACAAAGGTTCCCAAATGAGATCAATTATAGTAACCATTAAGATAATATTCCATTGTTGAAATACTTCTGAGTTAACGTACAAAGTGAAAAGTTATTTTGGCTCATGGTTTGGGTGTTCCAGACCATGATGAGCTGACCACATGGACCTTTCATTAGGCAGGAGCACAAGATAGCACAGTACTACTCACAACTTTTAGCCTTAGAGGGAGGAAGGGAGAAACCTTGTTCCACAGTTCCTTTGAGAGATATCCCAAGTAGTAGCCCAATGTCACTTAGCAGGTTCTGCCACCCTTGGAATCAAGATTTTCACAGATAGGGAACATTTCATATCCAAACTGCAGCAGTTATCCTCTGCCTTCTTGTTTTAGCTCTGTACTATACACATGTATTATGCTTTTCACATTTTTGTTTTGTTAGTGATTTAGGATATTCAAAACGTTTCTTAATTATGTTGAAAACTTATGGAGAAAATCACGCCAGAGTTGGTATGGTATTGGGTGTGAGTGGAATAAAAAATATCTGTTAAGTAAGTTGACTTTAACATAGATGCACATAAAACAGTTATGCATTTATGATTTTATCATAAGCTTTAAGCAAACACTTAAATGAACATACCCCTGCACATCTACAGATTTAGTATTCACTAATTTAGTATTTGTATTGATTTCATAGAAAATAGCTACTCCAGAATATAATAAGCACTGAATGTATTTATGCTTTTTTAAGTTACTTTTTAAGTGTATTAGCGTATTGCCTGCATATGTATAAGTGCACCTGTGTCATGCAGTGCCTGGGGAGGTCAGAAGAGGGCATCGTATAACCTGAAACTGGAGTTAGGACACTTGTTATCTGCCATGTGGGTGCTGGTCTTAACCACTGAGCCATCCCCCATACATGCTTTTTTATAGTTTATTTCCCTGGACTCTACTCTCCAGAGTGATTTATCCAGAGATCTGTAGCGTTCTATATATAGCAGCTCTCATCATGGTTACTGCAGATCATCCTTTTGTAAAATTTATATTCACTGGGTGTGGTGGTGCACGTCTTTAATCCTAGCACTTGAGAGGCAGAGGCAGGCAGATCTCTGAGTTCAAGGCCATCCTGGTCTACAGAGTGAGTTGCAGGACAGCTGCGGCTACCAGGAGACCCTGTCTCAAAAGACAAAAAAAAAAAAAAATTCTTATTGGCGGCTCTTGAAAGCCTACATATATTTTATTTAAAAGATTCTAGAATAGTCGGTTAATGTTGAGTATGCAGTCCACATTTAGCCTCACTTGGGAATTGCCAAGCGTTTAAGTCCAAACAATAAATATTTTTCAGTTTGAGAGCCAGTTGGTCTTTGGCACAGCTGTGACTCAGTTCTACTCTAGTAGTAGGAAAGCAGCCACAAGCCATATGCATATGTGTGGGTGCAGTTGTTTTTCAACAAAACTGTTAAAAGAGAAGATAACTAAATAAAAATCAAATTACAAGTGGGATTTAACTATACCATGAGAATAAATAACGAATCTGTTCTGAATGGAGATATGCAGCAAAGCTGACTGTTCCATGTTATATTTTTAAGTCTTAATAGACAAAAGTATATATAAGGTACATACCAGTTGTCAGTTTCTGATCATTACATCTAAGCAACTTGACAGTGTTGTATTTGGAAACTTATCCAAATGATGTAAGTCAGTTTAGAAGGTGAGCATTTGTCATATCAATTGTGTCTGCTATTGGCTTAAAAGTTATCCTAAGTCCATGCAAATCTGTTCCACATTAGACAAGTAAATCATGTTCTAGAATATGAAATCGTATTTACCTTTCCTCTCCTCTACATAGAATGACCAAACTAATGGAACTAGCAAAACTTCAGCCCAAAAGGCCCAAAACAGTAAAGCCTCGCCAAGTGAGAAAAAAGCAAAAAATAAAGGATATGTTGACTGTACCTTCTTCTGCTTCACACGGGTAAGTTTATTTAGATTAATGCAATGAAGGTTGTCTGAATGTACTTTATAGGGTAACTCAAAATTATTCTCCAATCTGACCATTTGTCTGTTAATTTCTTTAGTTTACCACTGGGCTTCTCTTTGCCAAATTTGGAAGCATTGACAGTTGTTTTTACCAGCATTTGATAATGCTTAGTGTTCATTTTACTTTACCATCTTTTTGTTTTGATTAACTGTGTTTTACTGCCTCTTAGTAGTAATTGCAGTTTTAATTACCTACCTTTTCTGTGAGCTGTATTTCTTTTGGAAGTTGTAACTCTACTAAGAAAGGTATCCTTCGAAATTAACTTTCGCCCCTCCCCCTTTTTGTTTTTTGTTTTTTTTGTCCTTTCGGGGCAGGGTCTCCCTGTAGCCCCAGCTGTCCTGGAATTCACTCTGTGAAGATCAGGCTGGCCTTGAACTCACAAAGATCCGCCTGCCTCTGCCTCCCAAGTGCTAGGATTAAAGACGTGCGCCACCACGCCCAGCTCTTTCCCCCCATTTTTAAGAGAATAGGGTTTTAGTCTTTATTTTACAGGCGAGTAATATAATACATAAATTATAATGATACTCATGTTTTTCTGTCTTGACACTGCAGTCCCATGCTTTGTCCCATGCAATGTCACCCACATTGTTCTGGTATTCACACTAAAATGTTAAAAGTAAACAAATTAGACTATTTGTAATAATTTTATCCATTATATCCCAAATATTTTATCACATAATCTGAATATAAACTTACTGAGCAGTTAAACATGTGTTTTCACAGAAACTCTGTAGTGTAGCATAGTTCTGATTACATAACATATAAAATGAACTATATTAAAAACTGTTAAACTACTAGGTTGGGTGGTATACATCTCTGATCCCACCATTGGAGAGAGAGGAAAAGTGATCAGAAGTTCAAGGTCATTCTGGGCTCCATAATGAGGTCAGTCTGTTTTACATGAGACATTGATTCAAAAACAAAAGACAAAGAAGGATTGTGTGAGTAAAGGTGCCTGGTGCCAGGATTAATGCCCATAGTTCAATCCCAGGGACCCCAGTGTTGGAAGGAGACTGCAGGTTATGTTCTGAAGTCCACAGGAGCTCCATGGCAAATGTACCCACCACCCATGTACATACATAAACACAATAAATCCATCAATAAATACTAAACAATAAAACAAACAAATAGGAAGTGCCCTCTTGTACTGACCTAGAACAATCTTAGTTCTTTTGTTTTGTTTTGTTTTGTTTTGTTTTGTTTTGGTTTGGTTTTGAAGGTAGGTAAATGTGTTTAAAATCAGCAGATGAGTCCTAACCTTTTTTGTGTTTTGTTTGTTTTTTTTTGTGGGGTGTGGGGGGCATTGTTTTTTTTGTTGTTGTTGTTGTTTGAGACAGGGTTTCCCTGTAGCCACAGCTGGCCCTGGAACTCAATAGAGATCTACCTGCCTCTGCTTCTAGAGTGCTGGGATTAAAGGCATGTGCCACCACAAGTCCTAGCATTCTTATTTACCAAGTGACTGCCAATTTTTAACATCCTTAACCTCAGTCACTTTATTTGTAAGCTAGGTGTTTAGTAATACCGTTAACATACTTGTTGGGATTTACTGAAGTATTAAATCTAATCACTGTGTGCAGTGTCTATGGTGTGGTTAGTCTATGTTAGCTTTTTAAATGTAAAGAGAATTTGAAATCATGTTCTAACAATTTCATTTTAAATGATTTAACTTATGCTGTGGTTGTTTGTAAATAGCACTTTGCATCCTGTGCTGTTACCTTCGGATGTATTTGACCAACCACAACCTGTAGGTAATAAAAGAATTGAATTCCATATATCTGCCAATATGCCAACAGCATTTCAGAAAGATTCAGAAAAGGAACAAGATTATGAGGGAAAGACTTCTGGTAAGAATATTTTAGTTTTTCCATATGCAGATTTTATGATTTTATATTAGAAATAAATTTTATATGTAATGCTTTTATATTTAATGTCAACTTTATTTAAATTATGAGTACTGGGGCTGGAGAGATGGCTCAGTAGTTAAGATCACTGGCTGTTCTCAAGGATTTGGTTTGGTTTCCAGTACCCACTTGATGACTAATAACCATCAGTAGCTCCAGTTCTGGGGGATATGATGCCCTCTTCTGGCCTCTGCATATGTACAGAGCACTTAAACACATAAAACAAAATTGAATGAACAAGCAAATAAAATACATGGTTACAGTGTAGGAGTGTAGCTCAGTTGGTTTGTAGAGAGATTCCCTAGCATATATGAAGATCTGGGTTTCATCCCTCTCCCTGCATATGCTGGGCATGGTGGCTGAAACCTGTAATCCCAGCACTTGGGAGGTAGAGGTAGGAGGATCTAAGTTCAGGGTTATCCTTGACTGGTAATTCAAGGCCAGCCTGGGATACATAGAACTGTCTGAAATAAATAAGTGAAAATATTATATAGTAAGTAAATAATCCAAAATTCTAATAAAATATGTAATACCATTTTCGGCTCTTTTGTAACGAAAACGTATTCTAATTGGAAAAAATTGTTACTTTTTTGGTCTTTTGAGATAGGATCTTCCTATATTGCCCAGGTTATCCTTTAACTCAGTATTCCTCCTGCTTCAGCTTCTTGAGTGCTAGAATCACAGGTATGCACCACCAATTCTGGCTCCTCTGTTGCTTTTTGCTAGTGATGGCATCAGTGTGGAGTTTTGGGTTATTTGCTCACAGAAATACTGATAGTGAAATGTACAACTTTTCATTGTTTGTTTGATAAGAAGTTCTGTGACTTAAGCATAACTGTATAATCTGTTAGGAAACAAGCCATGTTACTATCATGGAGCTGTAGATTTCACACACATACTTTTTTTTTTCCAAAAGTCATAGAATATTGGCTACCAAAGAAAATAATTTACATATAAATTAGTATTTTGTGTTTATTTTAGCTGTTAATTTTTTTTTTTTTTTATGTTTAATTTTGTGTGTACCAATATATTTGTGTAGGTAGGGGCATGAGCTTCTGAGTGCAGTTGCCCACTGAGGCCATAAGAGAACATTGGGACACCTGGAATTGGAGTTATAGGTGGTTGTAAACCACTTGGTATGGGTACTGGGAAGTGAACTCTGGTCTTCTCTAAGAGCAATGCATGCTTTTAACCACATTAATATCTTTTAAACAAAAACAACAAAAAAATACTTTTAAGTTCCAAAGATAATATAAGATATTGGGAGTTTAATCACAACAGAAACATTTAAAGTAAAAACTTCAGATCTCTTCTATCCTACTATGTGAAGATACCTAGTGCTAACTGTGTGCACCTCTGTAAAAGGAGTCTGGTGTCCTCATCTATCACTCCTAGCTTCTTGTTCTGAGGTAAGGTCTTTTCCTGAACCTGGAGCTCATGTTTCTACCAGACTGGAGTGAGCAAGACCCGTAGATCCTCTAGTGGCTTCCCCTCAGAGGCCTTTGCAGGGAACACCCAGCTTATTACACTGGTTCTAGGATCTGACTTTCAATCCTCACAGTTGTGTGGAGCAAGCTCTCTTAACCACTGAGCCTTCTCTCTACCCCCTTTTACGCTGTTAAATAAAATGCTAGAATATATTTCCTGTCACATGTTGGAATAAATACAGAGTAGAATTCTTATAAGGATTGAAATATAAGAGTATTAGTTTTAATGTCTTTTATTGTGAAAATAAAATTATATGCATTTATGAGCTACAGTTTTAAGCTTAATTAATTAATTTTTTAAGCTTAATTAATTTAAAAGATTTTTGCTTGTATGAAAGGAAGTCCATCCTCTTATTTTGTGTCACTGGGAAGCAGTAATATTGAAGTGTGACAGTAGAGCCATTTGATGTCTTTGTTAGTGATGTTTTTAGATCATAGACGTTCTGTTTGTATAGGTGCCTTTCTACATTGATTTTTATACTCTTTAGTGCAGTGTGTTCTTTGTAGCCTTTCCCCAGCTAGTTTTTAGTTTTTAGCTTTCGTTCTTTTTTTTCTTTTTTTTTTACAATATTAACTAGAATGTTTCTAGTAGTATTTAACTTTGGTCTTCCAACATTTTCTGTCAACTCCATTTAATTATTACTGATGCTAAAATTGATTTATAAATCTAGCATGTTGCTTTCTGCAGTAAAAAGTTAACACTTTTTAAATTTTACTTAGCTAACTAATCTCTTAAATGTGAAATACTTGTTCTTAAAAAGTGAAGATTACAGTTTTTTTCTTGGTGGGGTGGGAAAGTTAATGGGATTTTTAGTACAGCAACATGGAAATGTCTTTGGTAATGGTGTTCATTTCAGCATAATATTCAGATACTGATCTTTAATTTTTGTTGAGAGGAATAAATATTGCTTCAAAATATTCTGCTATTACACCATGAAGTTTTCATAACTATTGTGAATGATCTTGAGTGATTATATTGGATTAGAATACTATTATGCATTTAATAAATTGCACATTTATTTTTCTCAATATAATTATTAAAATTTCAGAGTTGGTAGGTTATACAGAATACCACTTAGTGTCTCCTAGCATAAATACTTGCCTGACCACTGAACATTTTCATTATATTCTCATTTTACACATCAAACTGAGTGTGCTAAAACTGAATTAATTTTCTTTCCTTGTTGTCCTCTAAGTAGGACCACAAAGCAGCCATTTGGCATATTAGATGTGATGTACAATTGTCTTCATGATACAGTGACAGAACTGAATAGTTAGGCCTGAAGTCTGGAAAAGCATAAAATGCTACTCTTTGAAACTTTATAGGAAAGATTTGCCTGTGCCTGTTCTAAAGCTCTGAGTGAGATACCCTACTAATAATACTAGATGATTCCTTATTAAGTTTAAAACAGGGGAAAGAAACCTAAAATATATTTTGCAGTAAGAGGTTTTCTAATGACTGTTAATGTTGAACTCTTAGATTCACTAGCCACTGAAGTTGATGCTTCAAGTATAGGATTTGGAAAGATCTTCCCTACACCTAATTTGAACATCACAGAAGAGGCAAAAGAAGATTCTGATGATATGCCCTCAGAATGTATTTCTAGGAGGGAGTTGGAAAAGGGTCGAATTTCTAGAGAAGGTAATGTAATGAAATAAACCAGCACATAGTCTTCTGTTTCTCTGTATTTCAGTTTTATATTTGCTTAAAGAAACAAAACAAATCATTTCATTTACTTTAAGGTAGACACATTAGTATCTTTCTCCACCTGATATGCGTCAACATCTCTTTGTATTTTTAGAACTCAGAATTCATACAGGGACAATTCCTTGCTCTGCAGTGTTTACAACCTATAGTTATTTGGGAAATGTGCCCCATAAGTTTGGAATTATAAAGTCTCTATATAAAAAGGAATGGTGGCACACATGTGTAGACAGAGCTTTATGTTAAAAAAAAAAAAAGCTGTATTTAGAATTTTATCTTAACTTTATTCTTTGCTTATAAAGTATTTTTATTGTTCTAATATATTTTAGGAAAATTAGAAATTATTTTTCATTGTCGTATAATGTCTTTTCTATCATAATGAGAAATCAACTTCCAAATCAGCACCTTTGCATATAAAAATCTAGTTGTCCAGGTGGCTTGTGGAAAGCCAGCAGGGGCTGCTGTGAACTAGCTGAGAGGACTTACTTTGCCTACAAGTGCTAATCATTGATTTTCAGTGCTTCTGAATAAGAAAGTGGGTAGAGATTTAGAGAATTCATTTTAAGCAAACTAATTCATACAAATGGTTGATGTCACATACTTAGCATTTTAGTTAATAAAGTGGTTCCTCTTAAAAATCCTTTGATACTGTTTCTTGCAAAACTTTAATTCTGTATAATTGAAAAATTTTAAAGTAGCTAAATTTTCATATCATTATGAAAATTTTAATGATTTATATTTAATGATTATTTGTATATCCATTAGTAATTTTGCTACTGCTGTCTAGTGTTAACATTTTCATAAAGCTTACTATTGCCCAATTAACGGTTACAATTGTTGTTACAATTTTATTTGAAAAATTATCAAAATTATTTATGTTTTTGTTTTGCCTTCTTACAAAGAAATGGAAAAACTTTCAGTTTTCAGAAGTTACCAACCTGGTGAACCAAACTGTAGAATTTATGTAAAGAATTTAGCTAGACAAGTTCAAGAAAAGGTAAGTTGAAATTTATAAATTGATTTTGTGATTTTTCTTTTTCTCTCTGGCTTCCTTAATTATCTTTTATTTACTTATCTTTTTTAATTCTAGGACCTTAAATTTATCTTTGGAAGATATGTTGACTTTTCATCGGAAACACAGCGGATAATGTAAGTAAGTGGCAGCCATAACCTCAAATTATGTTGCTTTTTGATTTGTTGTGTTTTAGGGATTTTTTTTTTTTTTTTTTGGTCTTTTTAAGACAGCTTCTCCCTGTAGTGGTAGCTGGTCTGGACTCCATCTCACAGAGATGCTTCTTCCTGCCTGGGATTGCCTAGTGTGGACCACTAGGTCTGGCTCAAATTATGTTTTATCTGTTACACATTCATCATGTGTTGATATGCCTGATTTTCTCTATAGTGCTAAAACACGCATGAAAAAAGAAATTGGTGTCTTTTGTTGGATAAATAAACTTTTAGAAGTCTGGAACAGAGATAAGTAAACTACGAATAGATGGATAGGAAAAACTGTTTTAATTCAGGCCATATTTGTTGCAACTACTCAAATTTATAGTCTTAGTACAAAAGTAGATTAATTTTGCCTTCTAATAAATTCCCTAAACCTTTGACATTTGAATATTGCTAACTTTTACTTTACCTAGCAATTACCTGGAGAGGTAAGTTAAATGCCTTTCTACTCCTGTCTCCAGATTTTTGTGTTCTAGGTAGGTGAGGGTTCATGGATTTGCCTGCCTAAAAAGATCTTGGGTGATGCTAAAGCTGCTTGTTTAGAAATCATCCTTTAATGTAATGCCTCACCAACTTTAATGTAATGCTTCATTTAATCAGGCAGATTTTTTTTTAGATCTATATTCTGATAAATCAAGACCTTCCTTTACTTCCTTACACAGAGTTCACAGTTCTGTGAAAGCAGAAGAGGGATACAGTCTATAAATGGTATAAAACCTAATGTTTAGAGTTAAAATTTCAGTGTTTAAAATACCATATTAATGAATGAGAGGTGGCTTAGTTATGAGCACTTACTGCTCTTGGAGAAGACCCAGGTTAGGCTCTCCATACCCACATGGGCACCTCACTACTGTCTATAACTCCAGTTCCAGAGGTTAAAATCCTTACTTCCTCAGTGGGTACCTGCACATATATGGTTCACATTCAGAAAAGGAGGCATTTGCACATAAATATAAATAAGATTCCATATTAATTTCAAAGGAAGAACAACCCTTGGTCATACAAATTGAAGCTAGGATGAAGTAGGAGAGTTGAAAGATTTGGGTACTGGCAAAATTCAGAACAGACTTTAGCTTATTTTAATTTTCAACCGAAATCAATACTTTTCAAATCTGTGTCTGTACTGTGTATGTTTCTGGATTTGTATAGTGTGTATATTCAGGTAGCACTATGTCTTAAGATTCTGGGGGTTCTTTTTGGTTGTTTTGAGACAGGGTCTCCCTTTAGTTCCAGCTGGCCTGGAGCTCACTTTCTAGACCAGGCTGGCCTTGAACTTTAATCCGCTGGGATTAAAGGTGTGCACCACTACGCCCAGCAGTAAAGATGGTTCCCAGCCTCCGTGTGGGTACTGGGAATCGAGCCCGGGTCCTCTGCGAGAACAGTCAGTGCTCTTAACCTCTGAGCCATCTCTCCAGCCCAGAGAGAAGATTCTGTATTTTTGATTAAAGATTTCTAATGTCTCTTCTAATGGGGATATCAAAAGCTTCTTTTCTCATAATACGAAATGCTTGTTCTTTTTCTTTGAGTTCCAATGGTTGAAAAAAACATAAGAAAAAATTATTCATGTGTGTATATATATATATATGTACATAGAAATGTTTTTATAAAGATTCCGTTTCCAATATTGAGTTGAAAAAAAAGTTATAGATTCCAAAATGGTGCTTCCCATGAGACTAGTGATAGTAATGTTTTCAAAATTTCACATTTTCATTTGATGTTTTGTGAGAGTGTGTGTGTGTATGTATGTAATGTATGTGTGTGTATGTGAATACACAGTGCATACAGTGTGGGTACGTACACATGTACACATGTATGTATATGTTTGTACCTCCAGATGTAGCCTTTTTGTTGTTAAAGACAGGGTTTCTCACTGCTCTGGAACTCAGCAAGCTGGCTAGGTAGGTTAGCTGGTCAGTGACTTGCCAGGCCTACCTATCTGTACCTGTCTGCACCTATCATCTCTAATTCTGGGGTTACAGATTACGATATAGCACCATGTCTGGCTTCTTTTTTCTTTTTTTCCCAATTAAGTATTGAGGGTATTGAGACCAGGTCCTTATGCTGTTATGCTATGACAACAGACACCTTACTAGTTGAGCTATTACCCCAGCCTTATCAATTTGATATTTCTTTTCTTTGTTTTGGTATATTAGACCATGTTTTTGTTGTAAATTGCAATCTTATTCTTATAAATATCTTTTGATTATAGTTTTCTCTCAAAAATGTTGAAAAATGGGTGCTAGGAGAGGTAGACTAGGAGGAATGTCTGTAATTTTACCCATATGCTTTAAAGAGTCACTCAGTGTCTCTAGGTGCCACTAATAAAGTGATGGTTTTGAGTTAATAAGTAAGATTCTTACTACCTTTAAAGTATAAATGCTTATAATGTAAGTTCAGTAATTACTTACAATTGGTTTCTCTTAGCTTTTTTCTTTTGAAGATACACACATCATGTCACTTGAGCAAATAGTATTGAACTGATTATAAGAAACCTAAAGAAAGAAAGATGAAATAAAATCTTCAATTTGCTTTGCCAGTGCTATCTCTAATAATTGAATGCTGGCTTTAATTACTGTACAGCAACAAAATAGGATTTTTATCCTTACTCTTAATACAATTTTTTAAATACATATGAAATAGTTAAATAGACTATGACAATTACTTGTGAAGAGCAAAATCAGAATTTAGAAAATCCAAATTTTATGTTAATTAGTATTGCTGTTTTTACTTTGAAATAGCATAATATTAAGTTGGTAAGACAGTTTCACTCATTGCTTTAAAATTGTTTGCTGTCCTTTGAATCAAAATGACTGATTTCTGGGTTTGATATACTTCTAGGTTTGATATACGTTTGATGAAAGAAGGGCGCATGAAAGGACAAGCTTTCATTGGACTTCCAAATGAAAAAGCAGCAGCGAAAGCCTTAAAGGAAGCTAATGGTTATGTTCTTCATGGAAAACCCATGGTGGTTGTATCCTTTGAATCATCTTCTAAAACCATTTTATTTTTAGCAACAGGATGTATATGTATTTTTTTTCAGGTTATTCGTTATAATAATCTCAATAACTGGTACTCAAGCTTGAGTTATTCTTTAATAGTTAAGCATGCCTTAATTACGTCAGGTGACAGTCTTATTTAGATCTTTATTGGAAAATAAGGTAACTTCAGTAATGTGAGGTTACTGCATTTCAGCCAAGTTTATTCATTTATGTAGGTCAAAATTATGTATTCATGCTAGGATTAACAGATATATTTAGAAATGTATTTATACAAGTCCCTGAGAGGGAATTCATTGTAATTTATTGGAATTAGTATTTTATAGTATTTTAATATTCAAAATCTATAATTAGTGACTATCTTTTAGTAGTAAGTGCAATGGTTTGGTTTGGTTGTTTTTTTTTTTTTTGTTGGGTGGTTTTTTTTTTTTTTTTGTTCTATTTGAGACAGGGTCTCCCTTAATATCCTAATTTGTCCTGGAACTTGCTGTGGAGACCAGGCTGCTCTGGATCTCACAAAGATCCCTTTGCTTATGCTTGTGTTTCAAGTGCTGGGATTAAAGGTGTGTACCACCACGCCTGGCTGTAAATGCAGTTTTAAACTAGAAATCACCAATGGTGTAGAGTGGTAAAGTAATTGTAAAGAAAAAAGAAAAGGGAGATTATTTTTATGTGCCCTCCAAAGACATGCATGATTTAGGAAAAAATATAGACTATCTGCTACTCTACTCTTTATTAGAATATTGCTGCTATATACTATGTATTATTTATTATATTTAGACCTTACAGTTATTTAAAAAAATTCTTTTATATTTGTAAAAGAAACCTTAATGCATTAGCAATTTGCTCGATCTGCTAGACCCAAACAAGATTCTAAAGAAGGAAAAAGAAAGTGATAAGAAAGAGTGAGGTAAGTGTGGATAAAACAGGAAAAGATAAGACATTTTCCTGGAATGAAAGTGAAAATAAGAGCCTTACAGAGTACTAATCCTCATGTCTTTTATTAAGTTTCAAGAAAATTTCTTGGAGTAAAGTACATTTATATTTAGTAGGCTTAGAATTTTATAAAGAGGAAATATGTCAATTATTATTTTGTTCATTTTTTTTACCTGCCTAAGGAGGTGGTTCTTAAGTTCTAACCCATATTTTAATTACTTGGAGAGCTTGGTAAAACACAGATTGCTGACTCTTCCCTCCTAGAGTTTCTGATTCAGTAGTTCTGAGGTGGGTCACCAGTAATCCCATTTTCCTATTACTAAGGGATTTCTCAACATGAAGTACTTAGGGTGATGAACTTGGTTGCTTTCGTTGACACTGAACCAGTTACATAAGCAAGTTCCTAGGTAGCAGTGAGGTTGTTGGTCCAGAGACCACAGTTTGGAAAACCCCTGAAGGAAAAGCAGTATTTTCCAACTCTTAAAAAGGCTATAGTGCTGTATAAGCAAAATGACTACTTTCCAACTCTTAAAAGTTCTGTAGCCTGTGTAAATAAAATTATTAATATAACATTAAGATAAAAAATGCTTAAGTAAATTAGCTCTGAGTATGGTGGTAATTGTTAGCATCAGCACTTGCTTTTAGTCCTAACCCTCAGAAGGAAGAGGCAAGTGGATCTCTGTGAGCTCAAGGCCACCATGGTCTACATTGTGAGATCCAAGCCATCGGGCTATCAGAGACCTTGTCTAAAAATAAAAACCAAGGAGTTAGAGAGATGGCTTACCAGTTCTGACTGCTCTTGGAGAGTACAGAGGTTCAGTTCCCAGCACCCACATGGTGGATAACAACGATCCAGTCCATGGCTCGATTTCTAGGGAATCCAGTGGCCTCTCCTGTTATTTATGGGGACTGCACTACATGGGTATGCTTAATAGCCATTCAGGCAGTACACCCATACACATAAAAAATTTTATTGAAAACTGAAAATAGTTTAAATTAATAACAAGTGGTTGAATTGAACATCTTAAATTCATAAATTTTTGTTGCTTTGAGAAATCACTGAGAATGTTCTTTTCTGGGTTTCTTTTGGGGAGGAGGGTTTTACTTTTAGTCTTCCTTTTGAAATTGGATGAGCTTGAAATAAATTGGTCAAATTGCTGTTGTTTGCCTGAAAAAAAATATTAAATAGGAAAAAAAAATGGGCACTTTCTTTTCTCTGAGATGCCTAAAATATTTGTTTGCTTTCAAGTATATATGGGTATACTCAGATGTCATAAATACAGTAGAGGAAAAATAGAATTTCAGTAATGTATTTTTAAAAAGCATTTTTAAATCTTTGGCTGAAGATTAGAAAACAATTAAAGTGCATTCTGCTGTTCTTCTTTAGAAGCATTGCTGCGTAAATACTGCTGTAATACTGTCAGACAAAGTGTATCCTTTCTTGTTGTATCCTTTGTGGGGCACTGGTTTTTGTTTTGTTTTGTTTTGTTTTGTTCTAGAAATACTTAGTCCATCTTCTACCTATTGATAAAAATATTTTTATACTTTATTCAAATGAAATATTTCTCAAATTATTTGTGTAGCCCAAAAAATAGGTGAATTTGTAGTCATTGTTGCATTTTCTATGTTATCATATAGATCAAATAGTTTTTCCAGGGAAAGTTAGTGAATCAAGTCACTTTATTGATACATTTGCTTTATCACAAAATATGGTCTGTTTGTTCTCTATGTGTATTTTCTAACCCTAATTAACATGCTTTCTATTTGAAAATATTTTCTGATTAAAGTCCTAGTTTTCATTTGCTGTCAAAAATAACCTAATATAAAGCAACTTAAGGAAGAAAGGGTTTTTTTTTTTTTTTTTTTGTCTTCAATACTGGGGAATTATTGCAGGGAATTCAGGGAAGTGGGTTAAAGGATCAGATCCACAATCAAGAGCAGAGAGGAAATAAACTCATGGCTCTGTGCTTGGTTGCTCTCAGCACCTTCCTCTCCTTTTCCGGTCAGGACACTATGCCCAAGGAATAGTGCTGCCTAATGTCTCCGGGTCTTCCTTCATCATTTGACAATCAAGAAAGGCCCCCACAGAAATGTCCATTGGCCAACATGATCTAGATAATTTTTCATCAAGACTCTTTTCTGAGGTGATTATAGGTTGTGTCAAGGTGACAGTCAGAATTAACCCACATAGCTATTCTATTCTAAAGTTTCAGGTACATTTTTTAAATAATACATTAAAGAGTTACTAGATTTCTTTGTAAATTCAAAATTAGTATAGCAGATTTCATGTCCAAAGTCTAATCAGAATGTTCTTGACAAGTGAAAAGATCTTTCTTTCTTAACTTTTCTAAACAAAATTTTAAAAAAATACAAGAAAGGAATAACCTTGAGATAAGACATGTTATGCTTCAGATAACTCAGTAAGAGAAATCTAAGAACATTGATTTCCAAGGTGAATTATAGCCAGAATCTTCCATGACATTCAATTTCAAGCTTGGCTGCACATTTGAATAACCTGGGAAGTTTCAGAAAACAAGATTATATGTTAATTTTTGTTTTCTCGTCTCAGAGTTTGAGTATGTTTTAATACTTCCGTGAGTAGCAGGTATATTATTTGCCAAACACCAAAGGTTCTAGAGCTAATAAATCAGAATTGCTAGGAATAAGGTCCAAGAGTCTAATTTGCAAAGGTTTCCTTAGTAATAGGAAGGACTGGTCACTTTGAATATTACTTTATTAGAAAGTGGTTGGTCATTCACTACCAACTTAGCCAACATTTTATATGTAGGAAATGCTATTTTAAATGCTTTAAACTACTCAAATTTCTCTTAACAGAATCGAAATTGTAATCACTTGATAAACACAATTAAAATGTTAGTTTTAAATATCATAAATAGTAGTATTTACATAAATTTACTGACATGATTCACTAATTTTTTTTTAAAGGATTATTCTCTTTTTTTTAATTTTATTTATTTATGTATGTGTATGAATGTACTGTCTGCATGTAGGTCTGTGCACCCGTGTTGTGCAATGCTGCGGAGGTCAGAAGAGGGTCTCGGATTCTCCTGGAACTGGAGTTCTCCTGGAATTGGAGTTACAGACGGTTCTCAGCCGCCATGTGGGTGCTGGGGATCGAACCCGGGTCTTCTGTAAGAGCAGTCAGTGCTCTTAACCGCTAGGCTATCTCTCCAGCCCGATTCACTAATTTTCTAACTACAAATGTTTTGGGTTTTATTTTTAAGTTAATGACCTGTTCTATTGTGATTATTTCTAATGTGCTTTTGTGGTATTTTAGGTTCCTTCAGAATTTCCTATCTTTCAAGTATTAAGCTTTGAGAAGAAGAAATTGATCATCTGGACTATGGATCTGTGCGTAACAACTTTGAAAGCATATTAAGAAATTATATATCTTCAAGTTAGATTTTGATGTATATATGTTTCAGTGATCTACTGAGTATATAATAAATTATTTTCATCTCAACAGTGTCCATATTTTTTCATTACTTGGTTTATTATGTATGAGTAAATTAATGACTGCATGATTTTTTTTTAATTTTTTTTTTTAATTTTATTTATTTCTGTATGTATGAATGTACTGTCTGCATGCAAGTCTGTGCACCCGTGTCGTGCAACGCTGCGGAGGTCAGAAGAGGGTCTCGGATTCCCCTCGAGCTGGAGTTCTCCTGGAATTGGAGCTTCAGACGGTTCTCAGCCGCCATGTGGGTGCTGGGGATCGAACCCGGGTCCTCTGTAAGAGTGGTCGGCGCTCTTAACCGCTAGGCCATCTCACTGCATGATTTTTTTAATTAGGTAACTTTGTAGTACTAGTTAAACATTATCCTTTGTAATTATAAATCTTTTATTTTTCAATATCCATATAGTATACTTATACAAAATTTGTTTATAATAATTGTAGTAATTATTTTAGGAATGGCCTCAAGTTTATTGGAAATTTTGCCCCCTTTCTCTTGATAGTGGGAAATTTGTCCCAGTTAAAAAGTATTAGTACTTGTAAAAACAAACAAACAAAATAGTATTATTACTTGTACAGAGAGATGACTCAACAGTTAAGAGCACTGGCTGCTCATACAGAGATGTGTGTGTTTGTGTGTTTGTGTGTGTATGTGTATGTATACATATGATGAAAACTTAGATTTTTAAAAAAAATTGTTGCTGATGAATATGTAATTTTCTCGCATCAGAGCCACTGCTCAGAGGCTGTATATATATATATATATTTTTAATGAAAATGCCAATGTGAATCATAGCCTCTGTTCAGTTCAACAGTATAAAATGGGAAGAATAACAAAAGTAAAGACAGGAATTAGAAGTAGAAAGAAGTGAATCCTGGAACATGCTAATGTTTAGTAAAGTATTGAAGAGGAAGAACACAGGAAAAGCTAGACATCAGATGAAGAGGGCAAAACAGAAGGGTGGTAAATATATCAGTTCCCTGCTGTGTCCGAAAAGATGTATTAATTTTTATTGAGCATTTGTATGTCTCTATTCTTCTTCTCTTCCCACCTTCCAAATGTTCATCAAGATAATGCAACCATGAAATTGCAATCAGCTTATATCAAAAGATGCTTCACCATTTAGTAGACAGGTCTCATGAGACTCCTTGCTTCTTACTAATGACCTGTGCTAAGGCATCATAGTGGGGCCTCAGCCCAAACATTCCAGAAATTCCTGTGCTCATTCCTTAAACCTAGCATTTACAGTTACATGTTCTTAAGCCAGACCTGGTTTCTGTGCATGTCTGCAATTCCCGTGGAGAAAAGGGGTGTCAGATTCTCCATAACTGGAGTTAACATGACAGTTAAGTTGTTAGTCTCCCTGTGGAAGAGAACTAAACCCTGGTTGTCTGCAACAGCACCCAATGGTCTTAACTGTGGAGCCATGTCTCTAACCCCAAAAATTCAGTTTCTAATAGCATTTTACTGATATACGCTTGGACTTTCGCTTTTTTTTTTTTTTTTCTTGGACAGGGTTTCCTTGTATCCCCAGCTGTCTTGGAACTCGCTCTGTAGACCAGGCTGACCTTGAAATCACAGAGATCCACCTACCTCTGCCTCCCAAGTGCTGGGATTAAAGGTATGCACCACCATGCCCGGTTGCATATTTATTTTTTTAATTTTATATATATATACTTATCAAATCTAGACCTGTACCCCCCCATCCCCCCACCCCACCAGAGCTCATTGCATTCTGCAAACATGCTTTTCTCTCTTCTCAGTCTTTCTCAAATATTTCCATGGGGAAGTTTGACTGTTTTGAGCAGAAGTTCACTGTTTCTGTCGATTCTTTGATGCAGTCCTTTCTGTTGTTGTTGTTGTTTCCAACTGCTTTGGAAAAAGCTCAGGGCAACTGCTTTGACAAAAGCTCAAGGGGCGTGCACAAGAATACTTACACTGGTAATGTAGCACTAGGATCCAAAGTGAGGGATACCCTTTCTTTGTTTTTGGGATTCTTGTTACTTCACTCAGCATGGTGCTCTCTAGCTCCAGCCATTTTCCTGCAAAGCTCATTATATCATCTTTCTTTTGCTGCTTACATAGAACTCCATTTTGTTAGATGTCACACATTTTCTCATCACTCATCAGTTGAGGGGCATTTGGGTTGGTTCCAGCTCCTTGCTATTGTGACAGTGATGAGAAATAAACATGGCATGCATGTATCTCCTGCGTGGGGTGAGCCTTGAGGATACATGCCTAGAGTGGTATGGCTGGGTCGGGTGGCAAGTTCATTCAAGTCTTCCAAGGGTTCTCCCACTGCTTTCCATAGTGGCTGAACGAGTTTATAACTATCCACCCTACAGTGGATGAGTGTTTCCCCTTTCCCACACCTCTCCAGCACTTGGTATCATTTGTTTTCTTGATCCTAGCCAGTCTTATTGGAAAGATAAGATGATATCTAAAGTGGTTTCGATTTGCATTTCCCTAATGATTAGTGATGTTGAACACTTTTTTTTTTTTAATTTTTTTAAAATTTTATTATTTCTTTTCTGTTGTGTATGATTTATGCCTGATGCAAGTTTGTGCCCCGTGTCAGGAAATGCCCAGAGGTCAGAAGAGGTGTTGGATTCCCTGGAAGCTGAGTTCTGGAATTGTAGTTTCTAGACAGTTCTTTGGCCGCCATGTGGGTGCTGGGGATTGAAGCCAGGTCCTCTGTAAGAGCGGTCGGTGCTTCTAACATCTAGCCATCTCTCCAGCCCAATGTTGAACACTTCTTAAGGTGTTTCTCAGCCATCTCTAATTTACTTTGTGAAGTCTCTGTTGAGCTCTTTGTCCATCTATTGAGTGGGTCATTTTTTTCTTTCTCTTTGGTTTTTGAGTAGTTTATATATTTCTGGAAATCAATGCTTTGTCAGATGTTTTCTGCAGTGAAGGTTTCCTCCCATTATGTGGGATTTCTTCACTTCTTGATTGTTTCTTTTGATGTACAGAAACTTTTGAGTTTAATGAATGTCCCATTTGTCAATTGTCAATCTTAATTCTTACGCAGTTGCTGTCTGATTTAGGAAGTCTTTTCCTATGCCTATGTCTGTAGTTTGCTGCAACTTTTTCTCATACGCTTCAGAGTTTGGGGTTTCACGTTGAGGTCTTGATCCACTGGAGTTGACTTTTGTACAGGGTGAGAGGTAGGGGTTTAATTTCATTGATGGAGCTTACAAAATTCAGAAAATGGAACAGGCTCAATTCCTGCCAAAATGTAATTTAAAAACAGACACAGGGCTGGGTATGGTGACCCACACTTTTAATCCAGCACTAATATATACAAGAGTTTGGTAGAATGGACATTTTTACATGTTATTTTCCCAACTCTGAGCATGGGAGGTTTTTCCATCTTCTGTGTCTTCAATTTCTTTCTTTAAAGGTTTAAAATTTTTGTTGTAGAGATCTTTGTGTCTTTGGTTAGGTTTGTTCCTAGGTATTTTATTGTTTTTGAGGTAATTGGATGGGAAAGTCTCTTTAATTCTTCAGTTGCTTGTTCTTGGTGGTAAAGAAAGGCCATTGATTTTTTTTTTTTTTTAGTTAATTTTGTGATCCTGCACTTCGCTGACGTGTTAATTGTTTCTAGTTTTCTGGTGGAGTTTTTGAGCATCCCTTAAGTAAAACATTATATACTCAGCAAAAGGGATAGCTTGACTTCCTCTTATCTAATTAGTATCTTCTTTAATTTTCTTCTTCTTGCCTTATTACTCTAGCAAGTGTTTTTCAAGCACTAGGTATTGAGAGGAGTGGTGATGGGGGCAGCCCTGCTGAGTCCTACATTAAAGGGAATGTTTCTGTCATTTCCCCATTTAGATGATATTGGCTGTGGGTTTCCTGTATATGGCTTTTGATTTACATTGAGGAATGATCCTCCAATCCAATTCCCTTCTAGGACTTTAAGCATGAAGGATGCTGGATTTTGTCAAAGGCTTTTTTCAGCATCATATTGAGATGATGGTATGGTTTTTGTCTTATATTCCATTTATGTGTTTGACCTGAATGTTTATTGAATTTTTGTATTTGTTCTGAACCATCCCTGCATTTCTGGTATGATCCAACTTGGTCATAATGGATAATCTTCTGATGTTGTCTGTATGCGATTTGCCAAGTATCCTGTTGTGGTAGTTTAAATGAGAAGGTGTCCCCCATGTAGGCTTTATAGCCTTCAGAAACATTTGTCTCCAGTTGTGCACTGGTTGTTTGGAGGGCTTAACGAAGGTGTGGAGCCGTTCTAGAAGAAGTATTGTCACTGGGGGCAGGTTTAGTGAGGTTAACAGTCTCCAATGGATCTCCAGTCCCGCCGCTCTCCTTCTGCCTATCTTAGTGCTTCTTGGTGAGATGTAACCTTCAGAAATGCTGCTAGTCCAGCCGCCCATGCCCTCCACCACAAAGGAGAACTCACTAATTCCCTGGAACTGTCGATATTAAGCTCAAATAAACTATTCCCTTTATAAGTTCCTTTAGTCAAGGTGTTTTATCACAGCAACAGAAAAGTGACAAATACTGTTATTTGGTAACAGAGAGTGGGTTGATTGGCTGTGACGAAACCTGACCATGTTTATCTGTTTGGACAGAAACGTGTGGAAGAACTTTTGGAACTATTGTGGGCTAAGAAAAAGCTGTTGCCTATCTACGTAAGCAGACAGCTGTAAGGTGGCCATTCTATTAGTGGAAGCCTGGAAGAAACCATTGCTGCAAAAAATGTAGTTCCAGAGGAAAATAAAGACTTAGGCAGCAACTGGGATACTTTAATAAGAGTTTTTTGGTAGCAGTTTTGCCCACTAGCACAGACAACCAGCTTGCCTGATGCTAGTTCTGACCAAAAGCAACATGGGCCTAATAGTGTTTTTTGGCTGGAGGATTATTTCCAAGCACATTGCCTAGATGCTAAGAACATTTGGTGGCATGCTTTTAATGGATAGAGTATTATTATCAGATCTAAAACAGTGAAGAAGACCAAGCAATGGGAGCAGAAGGAAATGCAGAATAAACAGTTTGGATCTGAAAAGAACACTAGGAAAGATTAAAGGTGGGGTCAAGGCATGTGAGGGAGAGGGTCCCTTTCATAAGGAGACTAAATAGGTGATTAAGGAGAGGCCTGGAGATATACAAGTAAACAAAAGAATCAGTACCCTCAGGGCAACACCACAACACTCAGCTAATCTCCAACAAGTCCAGGGTAGGGAAAAATTGCAAATGTGGTTAAAGTAGGAGAGAGTCCAGGTTCCTGAATTTTGCAGCCGAATTAGGCAATTTCATGTGGCCCTGTGGCTCTTTAGAGTGCCCCCATGAAGTTTGCAAAGAAGTGAAGGGTCTCAGTTCTTCTTCTCCGCGGTTTCAAGAGATCCCACAGTAGGCTCAGGCTCAGATTGAGTTCCAGGCATCGCTGATTAAAGAAGGCCCTGATAAGGCCATTGCATGAAGCTCCGTGATGTTGAAGGCGGTTGGCAGCTGGCAGAGCATTCAAGAAGACTCTTCGAGACTGCCAGTTACCGCGTGAGGGTACTATTGCCATTTGGAGAGCTGCATACAAGGGAGTGGGATACCCGGCCCCTAAGAAAGAGATGTATGTTGCCGGCAAAGCTGGACCGAGTTGCAAGGCCATCTATTAGCCTCCTTTTTGGAAGTCAAGTCCCAGACATTGCACATGTAGCTACTGGACTTGGAGTTTTTTGCCCTGCCTTGGTTTTCAAGATCTTGTTTTGGTCCAGCTATTCTCACTATGTTCTTAATTCTTCCCTTTTGGAATGGTTATGTGTATTCAGTTCCACTGTTCTGTTGGGCGTTTGTAATTTGCCTTTTTGATTTTACAGGATCTTTTACTGCATTAGGAAGTATTGGCTGGGTCTCAGAAGAGAATTTGTTTGGACTGTAGACTTTTGAATAGCATTGTGACTGGTAAAGAATATGGGGATTTTTTAGGTTGGACTAAATGCATTTTTGCATTTTTATGGTCAGGAATCTATGGGGGCCAGGGCGTGGGATATGTGGTGGTTTGAATGAGGTGTCCCCTATAGGCCTTAGAGTATCAGACATCGTTGTCTCCATTGGTGGCATACTGTTTTTGGAGGTCCTTATACAGGTGTGGGCCGTGGCTGAGAGGAAGTATGGGTGCACTGGAGGCAGGCTTAGTGGGTTTTAATAAGCCTTCTGGTCCTTCCAGTTCCCTCTCTCTGCTCCCTGGGCTCATTTCGAGATGTGACCCTACTGCATCTGCTCCAGCTCCCAGCCTCAGCTGCCATGCCCCGCCACAATGGACTCTAATTCCCTGGATCCACCAATCATAAGCTCAAATAAAACTCTTCTTTTTATAGAAGGCAACGCCCTTCCTTTGTCATGGTGTTTTATCACACTAACAGAAAAGTGACTAATAACCTTTATTAGAATTTTGGCATCTGTGTTCCATTAGGGAGATAGGTCTTATTCATTCCTCCTTTTTAGTTGTATCTTGCCTGGTTTGGATAATAGAGTGTGATGCTTGCTTCATAGAAAGGAATTTGGGAGCATTCCATCTGATTGTATCCTTACATAAGACAGTTTTCAGATATATACATGGTTGTAGGTACTTTTGAAATGTTTTATAGAATTCTGCCATTCTGGGCCTGGGCTTCTTTCCAGGTCGGGAGGTTTCTTATTACATCTTCAATTTCCCCATGTATTATGGGTCTGTTTACGCAACTGTCACTCTCCTTGGGTTTGAGCGTTTGTGATACCCCAAGATCTATCAGATATTTATCCTTTTCTTCTAGGTTTTTCAAACTTGATAGAGTATAATAGGTTTTTGAAGTATTTCCCGTATGATTTTTCTGGATCTTTTTCTGGTCTGTTGTGATATTTCCCTTTTCATTTTTTTTTTTTTTTTTTTTTTTTTTTTTTTTTTTTCTCTCTCTTCCTCTTTTGTTTAACGGGCTAGAGGTCTGTCTGTCTGGTTCTTTCTCTTCAAAGAATCCAACTTTTGGTTCATCCTGCTGATTTTTCTTTGTACTTGTTTTCTTTGATTCTATTTTATTGATTCTCTCCTCTGATCTTTTGTTATTTCTTCCTGTCGCAATTAGGGTTCCTCTGTTGTTGCCCCTCAAGTGATTTTAGCTTCAATGTTAGATCATTCAATTGTGCTCCTTTCTGTTTTTCTAAATCGTAGCACTCAGGGCTTACAACTTCCCTCTTAGGACTGCTTTTAAGGTATCCCATAGGTTTTGTTGTGTTGTATTGTCATTGTCATTCAGTTCCAGGAATGCTTTTATTTCTTTCTTTATCTCTTCCTTGACCCATTCATTATTCAAGAGTGTGTTGTTTAGTCTCCATGTGTTCTTGTAGGCAGGAGGGCTTATCCTGGTGTTGGTGTTGAGCTTTATTGCACTGTGGTCTGATAGAATGCATGAAATTATTTCAATCATTTTGTATTTGTGGAGCTTTCTTCTGTGTCCCAGTATGTGGTTGATTTTGGAGAATGTTCCATGGGGTGCTGAGTAGAAAGTATATTCTCTGGTATTAGGGTGGAATATTCAGTAGAGGTCTATGAGGTCCATTTGGTATATGGTATCCTTCAGTTCAGATGTCTCTCTATTCTTTGTCCTGTTGACCTATCCAAAGGACTCAGTGGGGTCTTGAAATATCCTACTATGAGTGTACTGGGATTAGTCTGTGACTTGTGGTCCTGGAGAATTGTCTTTATAAAGTTTGGTGCGCCAGAGTTTGGGGCATCTATATTCATAATTGTGAAATCTTGGTGAATTGTTCCTTTGATAAAAATGTAATGTCCTTCTTTGTCTCTTCTGAGTTCTGCATATTTATTTTTAAATCTAGCAACCTTAACACTGTTACTGCTTGTGGAAGCAAGTTTTTTAATACTTAAGGGTTTTCTACATAAATTGTCAGGCCAACACTGCATGTGGACAGTTTCATTTTTTCATTCCTAATACTTGTGGCTTTATCTTCATGGTAGTAAGACATTAACTATGAATGGTGACTTTGTATATACTTTGCTTATTTTCAACCTCAAATGAGTGACTTTCCCTACTGAATCCTTCAGCATTAAAATAGCTGAAAATTTTATACACTACTCAGTGTTTCTTCCATTCTTTATTTCCCATGGTTCTATCATAAATTAATATTTAATTTTGTCAAATCTTACCTTAATGTATCAGTGGTTTTGTGTTGCTTTGATTAATAACATTGAGTTTTCAAATGTTGAACAAGCTTTGGCTCTCTGAAGATAAATCCCACTTATCAGGATTGGTGATTATTTTTACATATTATTTACACTATTTCCTAATATTATATTAGAATCTTTCATTATATATTCATGAGGAAGAGTGCATCGTATATTACCTAATCATGGTCTTGAGTATATATGCATGCTTTGCAAAATGAGTTTGGGACTAAAGTATTGGACTTAGTCAAATGTGAAAATTCACCAGTAATTATGTATGGGCTGAGTTTTCCTTGTATGAAGATTTACAAAGCAAATTTCTTAGAGATTCAGGAGTAGATTGTCTACTGTATCTTTCTATATTACCAGTTTGTGACCTTTAAGAAATTGGTTCTTTTCCTAAATTTGTGGAGTGAATTAGGCAAAATCTTACCTTCAGAGTGAGTCCTTCAGTGTTGTTTTTTACTTGTTTGTCCTTGGTACCTTGGTAGTATGGTTAGGATTAAAACCGTTTTAGTTTTATTCATCTTTTCTTGGCACCAACTTTCTTTACATTTTTCTTCTATCATTCTCTTAATAAGTTTATTTTAATTTTTTTTGTAAGAATACTTTTTTTTTAATTGATGTTTTGTTTTATACATCATTTTTCAATCCAGTTCAGGCATATTCCCCTTTTTGCTTCCCCCCACCCCACCCCACCCCACCCCACCCCAGATCCATTCTGCCATAACTGTCCTGCATTTTTCTCTCAGACCTTTTTTTTATGCTTAGTTCACATTTTCCTCCATTAATTTTATATTACTCTAAAATATGGATACATACCTCTTCACCCATATACAGTAATTACAGAGTCTGAAAATAATTGGTGGGTGGATTCTAGAGCCCATTGAGTGATTCACATTATAAGAACATAGTTGCTTTCAGATAAACAGAAATATAACAGTAATGTCATTCAGCTCGCCTTTCATCTGGGTGATTTGGTGTTAGCATCCACAAATGAGGGAAACCATTCTCCATTTATCTTTCTGAGACTATATCACCTCACTCAGCATAATGGCTTCAAGCTCCATCCATTTATCTGCAAAGTTCATAATGCCATCGTTCTTTACTGCTGAATAGTACTCCATTGTCTAGATTTACCACATTTTTGTCATCCACTCATCTGTTAAGGGGCATTTAGGTTGGTTCCAGTTCTTTGCTATTGTGAAGAGAGCTGCGATAAACATGGATGTGCATATATCTTTGCCTAGGTAAGATGAGTCTTTGGGGTACATACCCAGGAGTGGTATGACCAGGTCAGGTGGTAGGCTTATTCCGAGTCTTTTAAGGGTTCTGCACACTGCTTTCCATAGTGATTGTACAATTTTACATTCCTACCAGCAGTGGATGAGTGTTCCCCTTTCCCCACAACCTGTCCAGCATCTGTTGTCTTTTGTTTTGTTGATCTTAGCTAGTTGTATTAGAGTGAGATGATATCTGATAGTGGTTTTAATTTGCATTTCCTTAATTATTAATGATGTGGAACACTTTTTAAGATGTTTCTCAGCCATCTTTAATTCCTCACTGGTGAAGACTCTGTTAAGCTCTTTACTCCATCTTTTGAATAGGTCATTTTTATTCTTTGTTTTTTGAGTAGTTTATATATTCTTGATTTTAACGCTCTGTCACGTATCACTGGTAAAGATTTCTTTCCACTCTGTGGGTTTTCCCTTCACCTCCTTGATTGTTTCTTTCGCTGTACAGAATCTTTTAAGTTTTATGAGGTCCCATTTGTCAACTGTTGACCTTACTTCCTGTGCAGCTGTGTCTGATTTAGAAAGTCTTTTCCTATGCCTATGTCTTGTAGGTTGTTGCCAACTTTTTCTTCTATCACCTTTAGGGTTTCAGACTTCATATTGAGATCTTTGATCCACTCCAAGTGGTAAGAGGTAGGGGTTTAATTTTGTTCTTCTACAGATGATGATCCAATTTTGCCAGCACCATTTGCTGAAGATGCTATCTTTCCTCCACTGAGGGTTTTTTGCCCCTTTGTCAAATATGAGGTGGCTGAAATTGTATGAGCTCAAGTTTGGTTCTTCAGTTTTGTTCCATTGGTCAACAGGTCTGTTTTTGTGGCAGTACCAGGCTGTCTTTATGACTATGGCCCTGTAAATAATTTGAAGTCTTGTAGGGCAATCCCCCCTGTATTGCATTTTTCACTCAGGGTTGCTTTAGCTATTCAGGGTCTTTTGCTTTTTCATATGAATTTAATGATTTTTTTTTTCAAGTCTGTGAAGAAGCTCATAGGGATTTTGATTGGGATTGTGCTGAATCTGTATATCAATTTGGATAAAATGGACTTTTTTGCTATATTAATTTTCCTAATCCATGAGCATGGGAGGTCTGTCCATCTTTTGATGTCATTTTCAGTCTTCAGGGGTTTAAAATTTTACTTATAGAGGTCTTTCGTATCTTTGGTTAGGTTTGTTCCCAGGTATCTCATTATTTTTGAGGCTGTTGTGAGTGGGAAGGTCTCCGTATATTCCTTCTCCAGTTGTTTGTTGGTGTAAAGAAAGGCTACTGATTTATATAAGTTAATTTTGTAGCCTACCACTTTACTAAAACTCTCAATCATTTCTGGAAGTTTTCTAGTGGAGTTTTTAGCATCCCTTAGGTAAACTATTATATCATCTGCAAAAAGGGATTCCTCGATGTCTTCTTTTCTGATTAATACTTTAATTTCCTTCTCTTATTGCCCTAGCAAGTGTTTCAAGAACTGTGTTGAAGAGGAGTGGTGATAGGGGGCATCCTTGTTGGGTTCCTGCCTTTAAGGGAAGTGGTTCCAGTTTTTCTCCATTTAGGATGATGTTGGCAGTGGATTTGCTAAATATGGCTTTGATCATGTTGAGGAATGTTCCTTTCAGTTCTGTTCCCTCTAGGACTTTAAACATGAAGGGATGCTGGATCTTGTCAAAGGCTTTTTTGCATCAATTGAGATGATTGTGTGTTTTTTTGTGTTTCAGTCCATTTATGAGTTTTATGATATTTATTGATTTACACATGTTTAACCATCCCTGCCTCTCTGGTATTAATCAAGATGGATGATCTTTTTGATGTGGGTCTGTATGGGATTTGCAAGTATTTTGTTGAGAATTTTTGCATCTATGTTCATTAGTGAGATGGGTCTATAATTTTCTTTTTTGCTTTCATCTTTGCCTGGTTTTGGTATTAGAGTGATGCTGGGTTCATAGAAGGAGTTTGGGAGCATTCCCTCTGTTTGTATCCTTCTAAACAGTTTGAGTAGCAATGGTTGTTGGACCTCTTTAAATATTTTATGGAATTCTGCCGTGAAACCATCTGGACCGGGGCTTTTTTTATTTGGGAGGTTTTTTATTACATGTTCAATTTCCTCAAGTATTATCGTTCTCTTTAAACTGTCAGTCTCTTCTTGGTTAAGCTTTGTTGGTTCCCAGGATTTCAGGTATTCATCCATTTCTCTTAGGTTTTCAAATTTATTGGAGTATAGATTTTTGAAGTATTCCCGTATGATTGATTGTCTGGATCTTTGTCTGTTGTGATGGTTCCCCTTTCATCATGAATACTATTGATTTGGGGTTCTCTCTCTCTCTCTCTCTCTCTCTCTCTCTCTCTCTCTCTCTCCCTCTCCCTCTCTCTCTCTCTCTCTCCCTCCCCCCCCCCTCTATTTTTTATTTTTTGGTTTAATGGGCTAGAGGTCTGTCTTTTATTTTTTCAAAGAACCAGCTTTTGGATTCGTCGATTTTATGTATTGTTTAATTTGTTTCTATTTCATTGATTTCTTCTCTGATTTTTGTTATTTCTTCCTGTCTGTTGGGTTGAGGGTTCATTTGTTGTTGTCTCTCAAGTGTTTTTAGCTGTAGTTTTAGATTTTTTTATTTGTTCCTTTTCTGTTTTTTTGATGTGGGCACTTAGGCCTATAAATTTCCCTCTCAAGACTACTTTTAAAGTATTCCACAGGTTTTGTTTTGTTGTATTGTATTTTTTGTTCAGTTCCATGAATATTTTTATAAATTCACTCTATTTCTTCCCTGACCCATTCATTATTCAGGATTGTGTTGTTTAGTCTCCATATGTTCTTGTAGCTAGTTGGACTTATTCTGGTGTTCATATTGAGCTTTTTTTGCACTGTGGTCTGATAGAATGCATTGAATAATTTCTGTCATTTTTGTATTTGTTGAGGTTCCTTTTGTGCCCCGGTATGTGGCCGATTTTGGAGAATGTCCCCTGAGGTGCTGAGTAGAAAGTATATTCTCTGGTATTTGGGTTGAATATTCTGTAGATGTCTATGTGGTCCATTTGGTGTATTGTATTGTTCAGTTCTGATGTCTCTGTTTATTTTTTGTCCTGTTGATCTATCCAAAGGGCGCAGTGGGGTGATGAAGTCTCCCACTATTATTGTGTTAGGATTAATCTGTGTCTTGAGGTTCTGCAGAGTTGTGTTTATAAAGTTAGGTGCACCAGAGTTTGGTGCATAAACATTTAGGATTGTGAAGTGTTCATGGTTCATTGTTCCTTTGCAAGGATTTAATGGCCCTCTTTGTCTCTTCTAATTAATTTTACTTTGAGAATCTATTTTGTCTGATATTAGAATAGCCACTCCAGCTTCTTTCTTAGTGCCATTTGCTTGGAATGTTTTTTCCATCCTTTCACTCTAAGTTGGTATGTGTCCTTGAGGGTGAGATGGGGTTTCTTGTAGACAGCATATGGAAGGGTTCAGTTTCCTAGTCCATTCTCCCAGTCTGCCTTTTAATTAGGGAGTTTAGACCATTAGTATTTAAGGTTATTATTGAGATATGTGTGTTGCTTCCTTTTACCTTATTCTTTGTTTGCATTCTTGGTCTATGTTTATATTTACTCTGTTAAGATTTTGTTGATTTCTCTCTTTAATTGTTTAGGGATAGTTCCTTCTTTACCCTGTTCTTTGGATTGCTTCCAGGATCTTCCGGAGTATTGGTTTCTTAGACTTGTATTCTTTCATCTTGTTTATGTCCTGAAAGATTTTTCTTTCTCCTTCAACTGTAATTGACATTTTTGCTGGATATAGTAGTCTGGGTTGCAATCTAAAGTTGTTTAGCACAGGGAGTACTTTGGTCCAAGTTCTCACTTTCATTGTTTGGGCTGTGCAATCAGCTGTGATTCTGATGGGTTTCCCCTTATGTGTAACTTGTTGTTTTTCTCTTGTGGCTTTCAATATTTTGTCTTTGTTTTAAGCATCTAGTGTTTTAACAATTATATGGTGTGGGGAGCTTCTTTTCTGGTCCTGTCTATTTGATGTTCTATGTATTTGTATGGAATTGTCTTTTTTTCAGTTTGGAGAAATTTTCTTCTATTATACTGTTGAAGATCTGGTCAATAGTGTTGTCTTGGGACTCCTCTCCCTCTATCCCTATGATGCAGAGCTTTGGTCTTTCATAGTGTCCCACATTTCCTGGTTGTTCCACTCTTGTGTTTTTTTTTTTTTTTTTTTTTTTTTTTTTTTTTTTTTTTTTCTTTTAGTTTTTTCCCCATTATCTTGCAGGTCTGATATTCTTTGTCTGATATTCTTTTTTCTGCTTCTTCCATTCTGTTTTCGAGTTTTTTTCCCATCCTTTCCTGGTGGTTGGATGAATGTTCAATATCCTTTTTCATTTCATCCTGTGATTTCTTTAGATTTTTCCACTTCTTCTGGAGGTTGTCATTCTCATCTTGTAGCTTCTTGGTTCGTTGGTCATTTTCTTTTTTCATTTCAACCTGGGATCTTTTCAGTGTTTTGACTTCCTTCTGGAGTTTGTCATTTTCTCCATTGAGGTCCTTCTTGAGTTTTTCCATCTCTCCCCTTAGTTCTTTCCACAGTTAGTCATTATCTCCCTCTAGGTCCTTCCTGAGTTTTTCATTCTCTTCTTTTAGTTCTCTGATTTCTTTGAATGTGTCTACAGTTGTTGTTCTAAGGTCAGTGTCTTGGCTTCTTTCATTGGAGAACTCATTGTAGGGATCTTCTGTAGGGTTGGTAGAGTTCAGTGTGGATTTATTATGAGTTTTTCCCATGTTGTTTTCTTTTTGTTTCTTTTGCATGTGGATTTGTCAGTTTGTTTCTTTGAATTTTGGCACCTCAACTTTGGCTGCACAGACTATAATCACCAATGCTCCGCGTGTTAGGTCCTCTGCACCAGAGCTCCACCAGTATGGTATGGGGGGAGGGAGGGCCTGTTGGATTGGGTTGTTACTTTGGCCCACTCACTGGTAGGCACCCAAGGGTCCAGACAGATCCACCTTGACTCACGGGAACCTCATTGACTCCAGGAGGTATCTTCAGTCCAAGCTGGAACTTCTGGGGATGGGTGGCATGCCCCCCAGGGACAAGGCAGGTCTGCCTTGACTCACCGACTCTGGGTGGGTGTCTGCAGTCTGAGCTGGGACTTCCAGGCTATTCTTTTAATTTTATTTCTTTCTACTTCTTGGTCTCTTTTCTAGCTTCTTAAAAGGCTGTGTCAGTTTGTGATTTGCCTTCCCTTCCAAAATGGATACCATTTAAACAAGTCTTAAACATCTCTCAAATTTTGTTTTTCCTTTTCACTCTATTAATGCATTTCTAATTTCCTTTGAGGATTCTAGTTTAACCATATTCAGCAATCTGTTATTTAATATTGAAGAATTTGATGAGTTTTCAAAATTTTATGTTGTAGATACCTAGCTTAATCCAGCTATGGTAAAAGTATGTACTTTATACTTAGTATATCCTTTGTGTGTGGTTTTTTTGGGGGTGGGGGAGGGTGGTGGTTGACTTGTGGAGGAAGGGGAGGTAGGGTTTCCCTGTAGCCTCAACTGGCCTGGAACTCACTGTGTAGACCAGGCTGTCCTTGAACTCATAGAGATCTGCCAATCTCTCTGCCTATGCCTCAGCCTCCCAAGTGCTGGGATTAAAGGTATATACCACCACACCCAGCCTGTATGGTCTTTTAGGGTTTGCATTTGTTAACTTTATTTTTCATAAACATTCTTTCCTAGTTATGTGCTTTGCTGGGAATGGGAAATTTGTAAGGACAGAATATGTGCAATACATACACATAAACAGTATATTGTGCTGAAATGTATGTATGATTTAAAACAAAACAAACTGAAATTGCTCTACTATTTAGCTCAGGCTAAACAAGACTTCAAGATATTCTGCTGTCCCTGCTTCCAGAATACTGAGATTAAAGGTCATGTGCTGTGTCACCGATCCTGACTTTTAAGTATATTTTGTTAATGAAAAAAAAAAAAAATACTATGTACAGAATTATAAGAATGACTTTTACAAAATGGACTAATCTGTACTGAAGACTTACCTAACCTTGAAACAAAATCATCATACTGTTTATAATGTAAACAACGTGACTGAATCATGTGCTCTTCTGCCCTGCAGGTAAGATCATGAATGTGGGCACCTGTGCTTTATAGCTTTATAGTTCAAAGCACTGTAGTCGTTTTTTTTTTTTTTTTTTTCCTCATTTCAAACAAGAGAAATGTGTATGGGGTGGGGGTGGTCTTGTGTGTCTGTGCTGTTCTAGGCCTACGGAATCTAAAGGCAAGTTTCTATGGTAAGGGTGGCTCCTGATTTCTACTTCACCATTTCATACTGGAGATACTGTTTCAGTAAAAGAATGACCAATGGCCCGGCTCAGAAGCACAGTTCCAAAAAACATCTAAAAGAAGAGCACTAGGCAGTTTAAGTCCACTTTTGGGCATAGGAATGCTAAAGGTTAGGCTGTCTATTATTAAGTATTGCCATAAAGCCCTGAGGAAAAAGGGAGATAAAGGGCATCTCCGTCATACATTGTAACTTCAATGATATTAAGCCCAAGTCCTTCTTTGATAGCTCACACTGGGGTGCTAATTCATGGATTGGTACCTGGAGAAGTCCTGCAGAAAAGTGGAATTATTGGCTGTTCACAGTCATGCAAGAGGGAAACTGATACGCCAACAAGCACAACTTTCCTGATAGCTTGCACCAGGTTGCTTTAATAATTATTCACTTGTATATCCTGTACCTGGCCCAAAATGAACTACTTAACATTTGGGATACCAGGGAAGTAATTTGAGTATACAAATTTTTTGTTGATGACACTTCAGTTCTAATTCCTTTAAGTAAATTTATTCATAGCTGTATATGTGTGTAAGATTCAGGAGATAAAGAGATGCCTATAGGGAAGTGGAAAAGTGGAACTGAAAGTTTTGAACATACTTTTTTTTTTTCCCCCTTAAGATAGGGTCTCCCTGTAGCCCCAGCTGGCCTGGAACTTGCTATGTAGACCAGGGTGGCCTCTATCTCATAGAGGTCTTCCTGCCTTTGCTGGGATTAAAGGAGTATGCCACCACACCTGGCCAATCCCACAAAGATATACCTGCCTCTGCCTCCTGAGTACTGGGATTAAAGGTACATGCTACCATGTTTGGCCATTAACCTTTATTTTAATTTCACAAAAACTATGAATGCAAATTACAGTATTGATGTATCTTTAATTCCATCAACATACAACCACTCCTGTTTATCAGCATCCTATATGGGAGTGGTGCGATTTTTCAATTGTTGAATCTATATATCATATATATATATATATATATAAACATATATCATGTATTTGTATATATATACATATATAAAGATACCTTCATTACTAAAAGTTTACATTCAGGTACTTGGTGCAATATGGAGTTAGTCTGATGGACAAGGATATGTATTTACTATTGTAGTTTCAGATAAGATAGCGTGACAAGTTCAAATTTTCATGTTCTCCCTATTCATTCCACTTGGAAATATGTATCTCAATTTCCTTTATGACTTATTTCAGTCATTATTACTACTAAAGTTCCATGAATATAGCATAGATTTTCCATTCATGTACTAAAGACTATATATTGTTTCTTCATAATTACATACCAAGCTTCTATAAGCAATTAGATGTAAGTTTTCATGTAGGCGTTTGACCTTTGCTTATTTTAATAAATACCAAAGGAGTGTGGTTTATGGATTGTATAGGTTTAGGCAAAAGCACAGTTTTTACCTCAAGGAGGATAAGACATAGTTTATTCTGGAGCCAAATATACGTGATCATAGCCTGGGAACACATATTTATGTCACCTTTAATTCCGTGTTCCAGTGTGGAAGCAGTTTCATGATTAAAGGTATATGCCACCGCACTAGCCCAATAATTTGTACTTTTAATGAAATTAGTTTATCACTTTTTATTTCACTAGTTTTCTCTTTTGCTGTATATCCAAAACGTAATGACCACATTGAAGCCAACATAGATTTTTGCTTGCATTATCTTATAGATGTTTTCGTCGTTTTGCCTTTTGTATTTAAGTTTGTAGTTCATCTTGTGTTAAATTGTTTAAAAGGTATAAAGTCTTTGTCTTGTTTTACCTGAGGAATGTCCACTTGTGTTCTATCATCATTTGCTGAAAATATTATAGTTACTCTTATTTGTTTCTTACTCAGATATCTGTTGGCTATATTTATATGAGTTTCTTTTTTTTTTTTTTTTTTGTCCTGTTTCATTAACTTGTTGTCTTTCTCTAGTGTCATCCTTCTTTGAATAGTCTAGCTATCTTACAGAATGGTTAATTCTAATTATGTCAGTCTTCTGACGTTGTTCTCCTTCAAACTGTTTTGGGATTCTGACCTATTCTCACTCCACATTATATTTAAAATTGGTTTGTAGCCAGAAGTAATATGCTCTGATTCCAGTTTGGAATACATTGAATCTGTGATCATGTTATGCAAAACTGGCGTCTTACTGTTACTGGATGGATAGATAATGGAATTATTTTTCTTTTTGTCCTAGTTTTTTTTTTAATCATTTCCATAGTTTTCCACATGCACAATTCATATAAATTGTTAGTTTTGTATATAAAATGCATCATTTTAGGACATAGTAAAAAAAAAAAAAAATGAGCCTCCCAATAGGCTGTTCATGCAGTGGTTAGTCCTATAGCCATGTGTATATGAGCAAACACTAATTGTCCTCAGTAAGGGTGTGTGTGTATGTGTGTGTGTGTGTCTGTATACAAGCTCACCTACATTAAGAGATGACTACATAAATTTTAGTTTTGACCAAAATTCAAAGAAATTTTCAATCTCCACTTTGCCCATAAAAAGTACAAAATGGGGGGATGGAGAGATAGCTTAGCGGTTGAGAGCACCTACTGCTCTTGCAGAGGACCCGGGTTCGATCCCCAGCACCCACATGGCGGCTAAGAACTGTCTGTAATGCACAAACCTACACGCAGACAATACATTCATACACATACAAAAATAAATAAAATTTAAAAAGTTTTTAAAAAAGTACAAAATGGAAGCCAGTAAATGTGCTTTTGTGCCTCATCTATTGACCCCAAGTTCTAAGACAGCTGGAAGCTAAATATTTTTTGTATTTTATTTTATTTTATTTTATTTTATTTTATTTTATTTTATTTTATGTGTATGAATGTATTGTTGGCATGTAGGTTTGTGCACCCGTGTCTTGCAATGCCGCGAAGGTCAGAAGAGGGTGTTGGATTCCCCTGGAACTGGAGTTCTCCTGGAATTGGAGTTACAGATGGTTCTCAGCCACCATGTGAGTGCTGGGGATCGAACCCAGGTCCTCTGCAAGATCAGTAGGCGCTCTTAACTGCTAGGCCATCTCTCCAGCCCCATATTTCTAATGGAGCCAGGAACATTGCCACTTTCCACCTGATATTTCCTGTAGGGAGCTAGAGTCCTAAAACGCAACTTTTGAAAATTGGTTCTAATTCCTGGAGCCTTGACCATTCCCCAGTATTGAGGAATTTTTGACATTTGTCCTCTGGAAGGCCATCTGTCACTGAATATGTCTTGATTCCATTGAGGGCTCCTACAGCATATAATCAAGAGCCACATGCTGTTCCATGAGAGAAATAAGAGTAGAATATAAATAGGAACCACGGTCAGATGTTAGCTGAGTAGTCTACTAATGAGGGGATGAGCAACGTAAGCAAGAATTCTATCCTTCCAGCTATAGTTGCTGCTCTTTGGCAGGGCATTTCAATTTTATTTCTGAAAAGGTTTTTGTCTGAAGACCTCACTGATCATTCTGTGCTTTGGTTTCTCATGGTGGTATATGTTTGCCCTGTCACTAGTCTGGTTTTACATAGGGGAAGGGCAATATAGACAAAAAGCCCTTTTTACCATATTTAAAGAACAAAGAAGGTTTGGAAAGAGTAAACCTGGAGTCCACTACAAGTGATTGAATTGTAAAAACAAATGGTACAGAAGATTTTTATAGGCCATAGTTGAAAACTTAAAATTAGCTTAGATCTGTCAGATACCAAGTTGATTGCCAATGGAGGGGAAACATCATTTCAAATTTATCTTACATCTACCAAATTTTAAAAACAATTAGAAAAGGGTTTTAGACTTCTCAAAAGTCCCAAGATCTCTGTGAGACTGAGGCTAGCCTGGTCTCCATGCGAGTTTGAGACTGGCTGGAGCTAGAGAGTCCCTATCTCAAAAACAAAATGAAACAACAAAAACAAAAGTTCCAAGTTTTTCTTTTTCTATGAAATGGCCTCTGTAGCCCTAGCTGCCCTGCATCTGCTTCCTGAGATTAAAGGCATAAGCCACCATGCCTTTCCTACAAAGTAACTTAAAAAAAATTGATGCGTATGAGTGTTTTGCCATAACGTTTGTAAGTCCATTACGTGTGTGCATTGCCCACAGAGTCTAGAAAACTGTTGGATCCCCTGGAGCTGGAGTTACAGATGGATATTAGCCACTATGTGGCTGCTGGGAAGTGAACCCAGATCATCTGCAAGAGCGGCCAGTTCTCTTAACTGCTGAGCCATTTCTCCAGCCCTGGCCAAATTAAAGGTTTTTGTTTTGTTTTTCCTGTATACTGACATCAGGCTTTTAATATAGACAACCCAATAAAAATGGACCATGAAACTGAACAGAACATTTCATTAAGATAAATACAAATGGCTGTTGCTCAACATTATTAGCCAACAGGGAAATGCACATTAAGACTACTGTGAGATTCTATATCACCCCAGTCAGAATGGCTATTATCAAAAAGTCAAGTGACAGCAGATAACAGGCTGTGGACAAAAGGAATCCTTATGCATTGGTGGTGTGAGTGTAAACTGGTGCAGCCACTATGGAAATCAGTCATTTCTCAAAAAGCTAAAAGTAGAACATCCATATGATTCAGCTCTATCACTCTTGGGGATATACTTAAAAGACTTCATACCCAAAGACATGGTTCGATTCACATTAGCTAGGAAAAGGAATTAACCTAGATTTCCATCAGCTGATGAGTAAATAAAAATTAGTAGATATAAATAATGGAATTCAATTCAGTCATAAAATGAAGTAAATTTGGAGGAAAATTGATGGAAGTGGAAAATGTTAATAGTGAGGTAACAGATACAGAAAGACAAATGGTGTATTTTCTCTCATATACAGATCTTTGCTTCAAATTTCATTTTCTTTAATTTTAATTTCTTTAAATTTAATTTGAAATTTCATTTCAAATTAAATTTAAGCAGTCTCTAAGGCCAGCAGACAAGAAAAGATTCACAAAGACATGAATTAAGGGTGTATAATAAAACAGATACAAAAGTTGGTGGGATACTAGATATGAAAACCTTAAATGGTTGGGGTATGAGATGAGAGAAATTGGGAGGTTGAGTAAAACTGAAGAATACACACAAATGCCCTATATAAACCCACTGCTTTGTAAATTTTAATTTTCTCGAGGTTTAATTTTGCCAAGCAGCAAAAAACTTCAAAGAAAAGAAATATCTTGAGACATAAAAATCTTTATTCTTAAAGTTGGTTCTTTCATAAATTTTATTAAGAGCAGATAGTCTTTTAAGCCCATATTGAAAGTGAAGAACAAGGCCAGGCTTCCCTGCTGGCTAGTAGAGGCCCAGACCATTGGAAACTTCTAGAGAGTGCCTGACTTGGCCTCTGCCAGATCTTGGCATTATTAATCTGAGGCTTCTGTAGTGCTCCTAACTAGCTAGGGCCTCTTTGCCCTTCTGGAGAGCCCCTTAGTCTAACTGAAGCCATCTGGTTCCTCCAATATAAAATCAAAAGAGAACCCAAAGGCTAAACCAACCAGCTTTTCATACCCAATCAGAAATTAACCAAGGTACATCAATAATACAAACAGAATCAGAGTTCAACTCAAAAAAGGCTTGAGTTTCATACAACAAAAGAATTCCACATGCTAAAAACATTCTTTAAAATAAAGGTTTCCATTCCTTTTGTCTTTTTCGAGACAGGGTCTCGCTGTAGCTCCAGCTGTCCTGGAACTCTGTAGACCAGGCTGGTCTTGAACTCAGAAAGATCTGCCTGCCTCTGCCTCCCAAGTGCTAGGATTAAAGGCGTGTGCCACCGTGCCCAGCAGGACAAAGGAAATTTAAGGAGTACTAATCAGAAGAGGCCAATTTAAAGAGTAATAATTGGAAGAGGCCAAATCATCCCTGTTTACAGGCATACATAAGAGATCCTTAAAATTCTGCCAATTAGAAATGATTAACATTTTCAGCAAAGTGACAGGTTTACAAGCAATCAGAGAATGAATAAATGGAAACTCTTCCATTTACAATAGTCTTAAAAAAATAAATATAGGAATAAAGACCAAAGGCATTAAAGATCTCTACAGTGAAAATTTAGATGTTTGAAGAAAGACAAACCTCCCATGCTCATGGATTGGAAGAATTTATCATGTGAAAATGACCATCCTACCAAAAGGATTCTAAATTTGATGCAGTTCCAATAAAAATCCCCATGACATTCTTCACAGAATTAGATTGGAAAAAAAAAAAATCCTAAAATTCATATGGAATCATTAAATTCCCCAGATAGCCAAAGCAATCCTGAGTGCAAAGAGCAATGCTATGGTGATTACCATACTAGGTCTCAAACTATGTTAAAAAATTATAGTCGGGGCTGAAGAGATTGCCTAGCGGTTAAGAGCGCCGACTGCTCTTGCAGAGGACCCGGGTTCGATCCCCAGCACCCACATGTTGGCTGAGAACCGTCTTTGACTCCAGTTCCAGGGGAATCCAACACCCTCTTCTGACCTACACGGCATTGCACGACACGGGTGCACAAACCTACATGCAGAAAGAACATTCATACATATAAGAAAAAAAGATTATAGTCATAAAAACAAGATGGTACTGGCAAAAAGGGGGGAAAACTGAAGACCCAAACATGCAATTTCAGCCATGTGATAATTTGATAAAGATGTCAAGAACACACACTGGAGGAAAGTCAGCACCATTGACAAATGGTGCTGGCCCAATGGGATCTTGATTGTAGAAAAATGAAATTAGAACCTTATCTTTCACTTTGCACCAGTGCCAACTCCAAATGGGTAGAAGACCACAATGTGAAACCTGAAACTCTGAAACTGGTAGAAAAAACTCATTGGCAGTACCCCACAAGATATAGGTGTAGGAAAGGACTTTCTAAAACAACAGTTCCTAAGGAATCAAGGTCAACAATCAACAGGTGGGAACTTATTAAACTAAAAAGCTTCACACCAAAAGAAATAAGGAAGTGAAGAGAAAACCCAAAGTGAGAGAAAATCTTCACTAGTGACATATCTGACAGAGGTTTAATGTCCACAATATATAAAGAACTTAAGAACCAATCAAAACAAATGACCCAATTAAAAGATGGGCTGTGGATCTGAACAGAATTCTCAAAAGAAGAAATAAAGATGGCTAATAAACAATTTAAAAAGTGTTCAGCATCCTTACTAATTATGGAAATGTAAATTAAAAGTACTTTAAGATTTCATCTTACCCCCATTCAGAATGGCTAACATCAAGAGAACAAATTACATCAAATGCTGGTGAGGGTGTGGGGAAAGGGGATGCTCATTAATTGCTGATGGGATTGCAAACTCATGTAATCACTATGTAAACCAGTCTAGAGAGTGTGGGTTCTTGGACAGGACTCCCATATCAAACTCCACCCACCCAGGGTTCAGGGACCATTGTACAAGAGGGGGCAGAAAGATTGTATGAGTCAGGGAGGAAGTACATAACATATGGAAATGAAGAATTACAGGTTCCTAGGACCTTGCTTATATGAAGCTACAACAGTGATGTTAGCATGCACAAGACCCATGTAAACTCAGACAAAAACCCAGCATAGAACTGGGGAAATGGGCAGCAGGCCCCACTCTTAGCTGATGAACTATTGGCAGCTGATTACTACTGTGTGAGGGAGAGCTGTTCTTTAAGGGAGAGATTCTTGATAGGCTGAATAGACCCTAGTGAATGAACTTGTACTGAAGAATGTCTGAGGGCATTAGCTTCATTTGATAGGTCTTATATGACAGAGTGCATGAAATCCAGTGACCTGCTTATGGGACAGTATGGACTGAGGAGGGGATATAAAGATGATTAAGATGCTTTTTAAGAAATACACAAAAATTCAATAAAAATTTTTAAAATGTACAACTAGATTTTATTTTTATACCTGAATTAAATTATGGTCTTAGATATCTTCTTAAATAATTTTGATTATAGATCACTTGATTACATATAAATATCCTGAAAGATTTATAACATTTCTAAAATATTTATAGTATAGACCTTTAGTTATAACAAAATAATCTCCCCATATTGCTATAAAAAGGCTAACATTGGGACTCTAGAGATGGCCTAGCAGTTAAGAGCACCGACCACTCTTACAGAGGACCTAGGTTCGATCCCCAGTACCCACAAGGCGGCTGAGAACCATCTGAAACTCCAATTCCAGGAGAACTCCAGTTCCAGGGGAATCTGACACCCTCTTCTGACCTCCGTGGCATTGCAAGACACGGGTGCACAAACCTTGGCATGCAGACAGTACATTCATACACATACAGAAAATAAAAAAGGCTAACATTATAAAAATCAGAAAATACACATATGCTATCAAGTACTGTTAAAAATCTATGATTTCTATTCACCCTTTTTATTCTTGCCTTGAGAAAGGTAAAAATACTTATTCTTTCATGTTTAATGAGTTTTAGACCCTTTACCTCCAATGCCTTTTCTCAACATTCCTCCCCTTTTAACTGAAATCATTCTTCCCAAGAGTTCCTCTTCTACTTTTATGTATATTTTATGTCTGTTATTCACTGAGTGTAATTAGGGCTGTTTCCATGAGCATGGGTGGGACATTATAGGAAAATGAGCAACTTTTAAGTGGCTAGACCATTGAAGAAAATAATGTACCCTCCTGCAGTAACCAAATATTAGATTTCTTTAAATATCTGTTAATGTCTTTAAGATTTAATTATAAATCCTTTAGAATTAAACTTATTCTTACACTTAAAGTCCTGCTTAAAGAGTTCCAAACATTTTTAAATTAACTAATGTTTATATATATATATATATATATATATATATATTATAAATGTCTGTACTCCAGATAAAATATGCTTCCCTTTACAGATGTCTGCACTGTACATTCATATGAAAAACCTAATGATTTTGTTTCCAAATATTGTGAGATTTTCCTGCAAAACCAAAATGTTAAAAATTACATTTTAAATAATCTAAGCAAGGACAGTATAAGAAACAGCTTACCTATTAGATCAGAGCCAGTTTGCTCAGGGCAAACCTCTCATCTCTAAGGTGATTTTGGCATCGTGTCACATGAACAAATTATGCTGATAAGTTAGGCAAACGGGCTACTTGAAATAGTCTTTGTGGTGCTGGAGATAGTAACTAGTGCATTATATAAAGGGAGTGATCTACTAAGTGAACTATATCCACAGTCTTGAAATAATCTTTTAATTAAAAAGATATATTTCTAAGTTTCATGCTATAGAGTAGATAATTGTGAGGATACGCAGCTCTATGATGTTATGCAACATGTTTAAAGCCTTGTAAAGAGAGCTTTCTCCTTTAAGGACAAATGAGGCGGCTCTGGGTGGATGATACTTGGCAAACCAAGCATAAAGAGGGAGCAAACTTCCTCTTGCAGAAACTCAGTGCTCTGCCAGAATTTGTCCTTATTCAAGGACGTGGCCTTGGCACAGGCATGTAAAACAATGCTGTTTAAAACTTCCAATATGATTTAAGAAACTTCATAAGCTTTCCAAGAGATAACCAAACTTTTGTTATGGATAAACAAATCTTATGATATTTTGAGAGAGAGAAAATCAACCTATGTTATGGATAAATATGTCTTGTAATATTTTGAGAAAAGTCTCCTGATGTTCTGGAGTAAAAGCATCTGTTGTTTGCATAACTGTATAAAAGAACGAGGCAATTAGAAATAAACGTGCAGTTGGTTCATATATTCTGCATCCCCTGTGTCCTGCTTTGTGTGCGACCTCTACCCAGGGACCCCAATGCACTAGATGTTGACAATTGGCGCCCGAACAGGGACCCTGAAAAGCTATAGTCAGGAGGGTCGGAATTACAGGTAAGTCTTAATTACAGGGAAATGGGACAAGTTAAGGCTTCTCCTTATATCTCTTTACTTAAACAACTTTTAAAAACCCATGGTGTATCTGTGTCTTCTTCTGATCTTGATACTTATGTTGATATTGTTAAGGAATATAATCTTTGGTTTCCAGATGAGGGGACCTTAGATCCTGAAAACTGGCAAAGGGTCAGGCAAAATGTAGAAAAGGCAGTCAGACATGGAGAAAAAATTCCTATAAGGTTTTGGTCAATATGGGCTATGGTATTTACAGTATTTAAGGCAATGAATGAAGAATGGTTAATAACAGATTTAAATAAAGAAACTTCTCCCTCGGTAAAAAATCTGGATCTTGATGCAGATACTAAAGAGTTAATTGCTCAAGATCAGAAAAAATTATCCTGCCAGGAAACGGAGGACGAAAATAGAGAGGAAAGTAAAGGAAATTTACAGCACTGTATGCAAAAATTAAATCGATTAGAAAAGAATTTAGAAAAATTACTTTTAAAAGATGCCCGAGACATTCGGCCAAAAATGAAAGTAAATCCGTCTGCTCCAGTTTTAAGTGCATCACATACGGCATTCAAAAAGGACCATCATCATCGTCAACAACATGCAAAGGCTAATTTTTCACTTGACCAAGACTCTGATGGTGTAGAATATACTTCTAGTGATTCTGAAGAGGATGAGTTTCCTACATTTTCTTTTCCTATTATTCATCCCCCTAATCAAGATGGGATAGCCCAGCCAGGTAGATATGAGGGAATTGAGTTTGATCATATTACTAGATTTAAAAAGGCTGTTACACTGTATGGGCCTCAATCCCATTATGTAAGGGAATTGTTAGCTGCAATAGCCAGACATTATAATAATTGCGCTCCAGAAGATTGGAAAATTGTATGCCATGCTCTCTTAAAAGAATCTGAATATCTCCAATGGCGAATATGGTTTATGGATTTATGTGCAGAAATGGCTAGACAAAATGCTCAAAGTAATAATGCAGTCCTTCGTGGTATATCTTTTGCCATGCTCTCAGGGACAGGACAGTATGATGACACCACTATGCAGGCTAATATGCCTAAAGAAATTTATGAACAGCTTAAGGAGATAGGGTTAGAAGCATGGGATAGAATAAGACCAGTAGGAGAACATTATGGCTCATAGACCAAAATACAACAAAAAACTCAGGAGCCATATATTGATTTTTTTTTTTTTTTTTTTTTTTTTTTTTTT